>JABRWK010000032.1:70978-200127 GCA_013372445.1 Hypothenemus hampei | reverse complement strand
TATACACGTATGGAAAACGAAAAGCTGTCCATAGGAAATATAATGGAACGGACAGAGAACACACTACACCTAATATAAAAACATATGTGCCTGACAAAGATACAATATCTTTGACATTTAGTTCGTTTCAATCGGTGTTGCCAGATATGTTTCTATTTTTTGAACGATAAGATAATTTTAATTTCTAAAGTTGCAGGGAATATTTAAGAAAGCAAGCTGAAATTATTATCGTGATTAAAAATGTATTTGTGTGATTTCTGACTTTCTTGATGCAGCCGGACACTTCAAAATAATTTCAGCTTGCTTTCTTAAATATTCCCTGCAACTTTAGAAATTAAAATTATCTTATCGTTCAAAAAATAGAAACATATCTGGCAACACCGATTGAAACGAACTAAATGTCAAAGATATTGTATCTTTGTCAGGCACATATGTTTTTATATTAGGTGTAGTGTGTTCTCTGTCCGTTCCATTATATTTCCTATGGACAGCTTTTCGTTTTCCATACGTGTATAAGCAACCAATCAAACGTCAAGGCGGCAAATTTAAAGTTTTATTAATTAAAATTGTTTAAATTAAATAGAAAAACTTGCTCAAAATCTTAAAAATATGTGTTAACATTAATGGCTGTCCATAAATTGCAAATCAGACAAAACTAAAACATTGTTTGGTAATGGTTTGGGCTGAGGGGATAGCAATGTAATTGTTTGTCTCTCCGTATCAACATTTGAACTGAAATAATAAAATCCAATAAAAAATAAAACTCATATTTTGAATAATTTCTTACACACAAACAAATCCGGCTACATGTGAATAAATGATATCCTCGTCTTCTTTCTCTGCAAAACTTACTGCAAGCAAATGATGTAAAATACCAGGACTTGGAATTATTGAGACTACTTTAGTTAAATGATCCATAGGTTTCATACCTAAAAGTTAATGTTTGAAGTTAACTTAACTATGCATCTGAATAATTTTACCATGAGGCAAGCAGGAGTCTGGCAAAGGAGGCGCTCCAATTTTAAATAGTTTTATTTCAGACCATTTTAAATCAAATGAATGAGGATAGAGTTGATTTTTTAACGTACCATAAAAGTATTCTCTAATTCGTTGATCTCTATTTTCTGTTCGAGCACTTTTAGATAATTCTACTACCTAAAAAAATTATTTTTCGGCTACAAATACTGTAAATAGACAATCAAGTCATCGGTCTCCGCATGTAGACACGTAACCCATATAAAATTAAAATTTTTGGATTATCATTTTTATAAATATTTAAATGCGCTCTTTTATTAACAAAGTAACGTAGGTGTAATATACTTTGTTGTCCCTAAAATAGAGATTTGCCATATGGTATAATCCTATAAAATTTACCGAATCGTAGATACGTCACTATGTGAGGAGACCGGCGAAATAATCTTAGGCCATGAGCTTTTGACCAAATAGTGGAGTATAAATCTACCTTAATATCAATAATTGACGTTTGTGATTTAGCACTTATAAAGGTCGTCCCCCATTTTTTAGAGAATTCATTAATGTATGGGAGAAAAAAAGTAAAATTGAACTCACCCCGCCACTTTTTTGTAAAAATACAATTTTTACGTTATTGGGCATGTCTCTAACTAATTCATTATATAATCGTTCTTGGTCCAGAACTAGAACAACATCTACCTCAAATGTGTGGCCTGCATGCAACAATTGCCTATATCCATCACCTTTTATCCAACCACAAGTGTTTATTATCACTCCAGAATGCCTTGCTGGTGATAAATATATATAATTAGATCAAATATATAGTTGTATTATTGAAATTTACTTTTTTTATTCACTTCTAATCGTTCTTTAACTGTTAAAGCCAACTGGTCCATAACCATTGAAAACAACTTAGAATTACCGCTTGGACTTTTATAGCCGTAATTGTAAACTAATGGAGCCTCCTGTGAAAAACCTTCGTCAATTGACGCTGGTCGTTCAATTACTATTGCGCCAACAGTGCCAGGTATAGAAATACTCCCTTGACCGACATCCAAATCAACGTAAACTGGTCGGCGTCCCATTCGGACAGCATAATTCAGTAATATTTTACATAAAGTTGATTTACCAACGTCTTGCGGTCCCACCACCATCGCAATTGGTCCCCTTTTATTGTCGTTTTCACATTCAGAACGCATAATTTCCAAAGCGGCATGACAATTTGAGTAGATGATCATGGGTGTCTCTTTTGCTGTATAAATTACATCGGTTTTACCTTTAACTTCTATTGTACAACCTTGCCATGTGTATACGGCCACTTTGGCACCCGATGTGAATTCATAGGTCTTCCCTTTGACTAGTTCTGTGCCAAAAATCTCTGCCAAGCCACTTTTTAATGTTAAATAGACTTTTTCGCCTTTGGTTTCCACTTCAAAACGCAATTCATTGTCTTGTTCTAATTTATATTCTTGTAAACAAGATTTTTTGTCTTCAGTCATGGTTTTTATTTGCGAAAAATGGTATTATTGGATGATAAACAATGATCAAGAAACAAAAAAATTACTTAGGTTACATCAGAAATAGAGATGAGAGATGTGTTTTTAAATTTATAGACATGGGCGAAATTCTCTGACATTAAGGATACAATAGACGTATGAATAGACGTATAGAGCGCCCAAAGATANTCTAGATTCAAGGTCGAAAAATATTGACATTATTCCAGATAAATCCATTAAAGATGTCAAAAGTATAGAGAAGAGAATAACGACCTTCTATTGTTTTTTTCATTGACTTTTCTGTAATCTCTTACCAATCATCACATTTTTTTACTCAATCTATTTATTAACTTCTTCCTTATGAATATAAGGGTAACGATAATTGTTTTGCTCGGACAGGAATTTTATCTGTTGTATTAATTACATCTTTAATTTGATTTGAAAATGTAAGACAATCACCTGGTTTATGTAACACTTTATTACTACTGTGGATAAAAAGTAATGAGACTGATTAAATAAAACGTACAGAAAATATTTTATTCACTCAAATTTATTGGGTCTCCTTTAAAGTAATTCTCACCCACCTGAATATATTTATTTCCACGCTTCTTCTGTCTGCGAAAAATTTATTATGTTCAGCTTCTGGGATAGCCTTCAAAGCAGTCACCGAATTTTCTTGAATGGCTTATATTAACTGTCCACGCAGTAGTAATTTCTATCGAGAAAATAGAAAAAAGTCACACGGAGCCATATCTGGCAAATACAGTTGCTAAATTAACGGAACGACATTAACTTTATTTTTGGTGAAAAGCGTACAAATGATGATGGCAGTATGCGATGGTGCATTATAATGATGCAAAAACCATGAATTGTTTCGTCATAACTGTAGTCGTTTTTTACGAATTGACTCACGTAAACGACGCAAAAGACCTAAATAATATTCCTTGTTGTTTGAAAGTCGGTCGATTTGATAAAGTTGTAAATATAGCTTTATCAAATTCTCGGTAATAGTAAGTTTTGATATCAACTTCCTGTCCTTCCTGTGTGCTCTTATTTCACATTTTCACCCACTTTTTCATTAAATTTAAACGATTTAATATAAAAATTCAATACACCGGATGCGTAGGTCTTAGATAGTCGATGTAAATCGCAAAAATTAATCATTTGCACTCCATTTTTGCATTCAACATATGAAAATGGGGATGCTCAGCGTCCTCGTCCTCTTAGTATGGATCTTAGTTATAATTCTTTCATATACCAGGTGAAAAAACGACTTATTTACAAAATCATGTCTATATTTAATTTATTTTTTTTAATTTAGCGCTCAAGGATATGTTCCGCAATACCTCAAGACTAAATACAGTAACCTAGGACAAGGACAGTCTTCATCGAGGTATTTGAAATTTTGATTTCTCTTAAAACATGTTTTAATTTCGCCCATATTAACAGCTCTTATCAATCAAAAAGTCCGTATTCAGGTGGAGGTACGATAAACACAGGAAAATCTTATGATACATTGAACGCTCCTGCTAGTCTTTCTACCAATCAAGGCCAGCCTTATTATGCTTCGAAAAACATTAATTACAAAACCAAAACAAAAACAGGAAAATACAGTGGAGGATGTCCAACTGCTCCGCCTTCTCCAATGAACGCTGGCATGCGTTGTTCTTCATATGGTGGTTGCAAAGCTGATTGTATTCCAGATTATCAATTTCCAAATGGGAAAACTCAAATTTCCATCACGTGTCTCAATGGAAGGTGGCAAGTCACCGAGGAACCTTCTTGGCAAACCGTACCGTCTTGTCAACGTAATAAAATTTATTTCAATTTTTTTAGATTGCGTTGAATTATGTTTTTCAGCCACTTGTTTACCCCAATGCCAGAATAATGGAATATGTTTGGCTCCTAATCATTGCCAATGTCCAGAGAACTTTTCGGGTCCTCAATGCCAATTCGAGAATAAACCATGTTTGAATCTACCAATTTTACCAAGGAATTCAAAAAGATTTTGTCGTTCCAAGTGAGACTTCGTCTAGTAAACAAAAATTAATTGGATTCAACTAGTTATTCATTCGTAGACAATGTACCATTGAATGCCTTCACGGTCATGAATTTCCTGATGGTTCTTCCATTACCACCATGATGTGCAATAATGGGCAATGGATCCCGGCTAAAACTCAGTGGACTTCAGTTCCAGATTGTAAAGGTAATAAAACCTATTCGAATATCATAACAAAAAATTTAATAAAAAGTTTGGCGTTTTCTATTGAGTTTTTTGTCACTGTAATTTCAGCCACTTGTAGTCCTCCCTGTTTGAATGGAGGTGCTTGTTTATCCTTTAACGTTTGCCAGTGCCCGCAGGATTTTAGGGGATCACAATGTCAATACAGTATGTAGTTTTTCGTTCGAATGGTACAAGGCCTGTAATGAATGCTACCTTCTACAGGTACGAGCGTTTGTAATGCAAAAAATATGAAATTTAATGGAGGCTACAACTGTTCGGGAGATATGGAATCGTTTAGTTGTTCCATATTTTGTCCGGAAGGGGTTCCATTTGAGTTTCTGCCCGAACCCAAGTACCAATGTCTTTATTCTACGGGAGAATTCGTGCCTAGCCCACAACCTCAATGTATTTTTCGTAAGTTTTTTTTTTCAGAAAGTTAAAAGCAAATTTTACAATAGCTTTTTTCAGCTCAAAACTACCATATTATCTCTCAAAGCTCAAATTCCCATGAGGTACGCCAAGGTCAAATCGAATCAATGGGATCCTACGGACAACACCAAAACGTCCATATTAATCAAATTATAGAGGAACCTGAAGAATTCCAGGTGTTTAAACAGAAATTTTATCAACATGCTATCACAGAGGTAAACTACCATTTAGAGTTAAAACAACATTAACTAAAAAAAGTATATTCAGGTTCCTGATCCGGCAATTAACGAAATCGATCAAATCTTTGCGGTACCAACTGTAGCGTATATATCAAAATCAAAAAATGTGATTAATTTAGTACCCAAGCCTGGGTCTTGCTTTTCTTGGGGTGGTACTCACTATAAGACTTTCGATGGCAGAGTGTTTAGGTTTGAAAACTACGTCTAAATTTTAAAAATTCACTCTAAAATTCATATTTTCATAGTTTTACTTCCAAATGCACTCATGTGCTTGTAAAGGATTCTAGAGACAATGCTTTTAGCGTGGCAGTGCAGAATTCTCCAGGTTGTTGGGAAAATGCGGATCTCAGAGGTTGTTATAGAATTATTAAGATTTTTGCACAGGAAAAGCAATATTTTTTGAGAAAAGATAGTAAGAGATACGTTTTAATTAAATTTATTTATTTTAACAAACTTCGTTTTTCCTAGAAAATGGAAATCCAGTGTTTGCCACTAAAAATAAAATTTTATCAATCCCTGGACAACTTCCAGGTCTAATGGTTACGATGCAAGGAAATCATGTGGTTTTAAGCCTAGATTCCGTTGGTGTTGCCATAAAATGGGACGGATTACAAATAATTCATGTGGAGGTATTATTTGAAACATTTTTTCAATTCAGGTAATCGTAATAAAATATATGTGTAGGTTGGTGCAGGTTTATGGAACAGGACTGAAGGTCTTTGTGGAAGTCTAAATGGAGAAGCTGAAGATGACACCATTACCAAAGAGGGATTCTTAGCTCAAAGTGTTCTCACTTTTGCTTCAAGCTGGAAAATAGATGATTTGGAAGGTATTTTAACTGTGTGTAAAATATGAAATGGTTTAAATTAATAAAGTTCTTTAGATCCTTGTAACGATTCTCCTTTGGAAACCCATATTTGCCAAGGTGATCTTCAAGCTCAAGCTTTGCTTTATTGCACCAGAATTTTATCGGACATAAGATTTTCTGCGTGTTCCCAGGTATACAATTTAGGGAATTTTTGAGAAACAATGCTTCGAATAATTTTTTCCAGGTTATTGATGTTACAACCCTTCTCGATGCCTGTAAATCGGACTACTGCTCTTGCACTAACTCAGATCGAACGTCGTGCATTTGTGGTCTGCTTGAGGTCTACGTGAAAGATTGCAAACAAAAAGGCGTCACTGATATGGTTTTGTGGAGAGACCAAGAGGTTTGTCGTAAGTTTTACAGTTCATGGAAATTACCAGTTTTAATGCACTAGAAATGTTCCAGCAATGAAATGTTCAGGCGGACGTATTTACATGTCATGTGCTCCGAAGGCCGGACAACAAATGTGCGGAGCGTTCGCGCGACTTCCTAATGATCCAGAGTCGTGTCAGGAGGGATGTTATTGTCCAGAAGGTAGGTAGGCAAATAGAAGTTAGGTTCAATTTGAAATTATATTCTTCAGGGACGGTCCTTCATGAAAATAAGTGTATAACAAGAGAACAATGTCCATGTAAATTAAGAGGAAAAAATTTCGCTCCTGGATCGACAATTCCCAAAGAATGCAACACCTGCACATGCCTACAAGGTGAATGGCAATGTACCCAGGTGAATTTCTCTTTTAAGAAGTCACCTTGAAAAATTTTGAAATTAATCTTTAGGTGTCTTGTGGAGCAAGATGTGCAGCGATCGGAGATCCTCATTACTCCACATTTGATGGCAAAAGATATGATTTCATGGGTCAATGTTCCTATTTCCTAATTAAAATGGAGAACGTCTCCGTGGAAGCAGAAAATACTCCATGTGCAGGCTCCATTTCCGAATCCATGAATCTTCCGCGAAGCATTTCTTCTGGTGAAATTTATTGTTATTGTAACGCAGTCTAATAAAAATATTATTAATAGGTTTGCCTTCATGCACCAAAACCATAACCATAAGAATGAACGGACAAGTAGTGAAGCTGAAACAAGGTCTAGATTTGGTGGTTAATGGACAAGACATTATAAAAGTGCCATATAACATATCTGGAATAGTTATTAGAGCTGTTTCCTCAATATTCCTCTTGGTATCACCGAAGAAAAAACCTTTTAGTTTTCTAAGTCTGAATATTTTCAGGTGGAACTTCCAAACGGTATGGAAATCTGGTGGGATGGAGTTACACGAGTCTACGTAGACGTACCATCAACTTTCAAAGATAAAACCAAAGGTTTATGTGGAACTTTCAATGGAAATCAAAATGACGACTTTTTAACACCTGAGAATGACGTGGAACAAGCAATAATTCCTTTTGCAAACAAGTGGAAAACTCTGGAAAAGTGTTCGGATGTTCCTGAAGTAGTTTCCAGTCATCCTTGCGACGTTAATCTTTATAACAAGCCTACAGCTGAAAAGTATTGTTCCACAATTAAAGGGGAACTCTTCCAGGCGTGTCATTGGTAAAATTTCCACAATTTTTAATCATGTTTTCTATTTAGGATTTTTTAGGTATGTAGATCCAGAACAATATTACCTAGATTGTTTATACGACATATGTGCGTGCGAATATCAAATATCGAAATGTCTCTGTCCCACCATAGCTGCTTATGCATCTGAATGTTCCAGAAAAGGTCACTTATATTACCACAAAACAATTCATGTTCCCATAATTGAAACTTTTTTCTTGTAGGTCTATCTATTGACTGGCGAAACGAGGTTCGCGAATGTGGTTTACATTGCTCCGGAGGTCAAAAATATCAAATTTGTGGCAATTCTTGCACAAGAAGCTGTCAAGATTTGACTCTGAAACCAGACTGTAAGCCTCAATGTGTGGAGGGTTGCAACTGTCCTCCTGGAGAAGCTTTAGGTTTGAAAATGATCTAAAATTCTATAAAATTAATTATTAATGTCATTTAAAGATGACAATGGGGAGTGTATTCCAATTGGTCAATGCAAATGCCAAAAAGAAGGCTTGGAGTTTCCAGCAGGATTTAAAGAAATTCGTCCAGGAACCCACGGTCTGGAACTGTGCACTTGTCTTAATGGCTTATGGCAATGTTCCTTAGCAAAGAACGAAGATATTGAAAAGTTTCCTCGTGCAAATGATTTGCAAGCGAAATGCGACGCTTCTAAGTAAATTTTATACTGAAATCGAACACTTTTTATTCACATGAATTTTAGAAACTTTGAGTATACAACCTGCGAAGATGTGGAACCAGTAACATGCAAAAACATGCACACCAACGAGCATTTTTCACCATCAGTTTGTCATGCGGGTTGCAAATGCAAATCTGGACACGTTCTGGATACAAAGAACAAGAAATGTGTCAAACCCAGTGACTGTCCTTGCCATCATGGTGGGCGGAGTTATAAAGAAAAATCAACAGGTAGTACTAAAATTTCCTAAAAAATTTTTAATAATGTTAATGACAGTTCAAAGCGATTGCAACACCTGCACATGCATTCATGGCAAATGGGACTGTACGAAGCGGTTGTGTTCAGCTGAGTGTGTTTCCTGGGGTGACAGCCATTTTAAGACATTCGACGGACGGTACTATGACTATCAAGGTCAATGCGACTTTGTTTTAGCTAAAGGAAGTCTTGGAAATGAGGCGTTTGATATTACGATCCAAAATGTTCCCTGTGGTTCTTTAGGTACCAGTTGCTCAAAGAGTGTGACATTAAGGTGGATTTTTGACCCATAAATACATATATATCTTATCTATTAACTTTTACTGTAGAGTATCGTCCGGAGAGGATGTAGATGCATTTACTTTGATCAAAGGCAAAACTATTCCTAAATATGTGTCCAAAAAGCATATAACCATTAGAGAGTCGGGATTGTTTGTGATAATTGAAGCCCCCGATTTGGGTCTTGTCGTACATTGGGACAGAGGTACCAGAGTGTATGTTAAGGTTGATCCACGATGGAAGGATAGGCTAAAAGGTCTCTGCGGAAATTATAATGACAATCAGGAGGATGATTTCCAGACGCCGTCTGGATTTGCAGAAGCTTCATCGAGACTATTTGGGGACTCTTGGAGATTACAGGACTACTGTCCTGAAGCGTTGGAAATTCTCGATACATGCAATGAAAATCCTGGAAGGAGAGCATGGGCTTTAAAGAAATGTGGCATACTGAAAACTTCCTTGTTCCTTCCTTGTCATTCTGAAGTGCCTTTAGACAACTTTTTCGAAAGGTGCGTGTTTGATACCTGCGCATGCGATCAAGGAGACGATTGTCAATGTTTATGCACAGCCCTAGCAGCATATGCACAAGAATGTAATTCCAGAGGTGTTCCAGTGAAATGGCGAAGTCCCGAATTGTGTCCCATGCAATGTAAAGAAGGTTGCCAACAGTACCAACCCTGTATCAGGTAATAATCAATACACTGATATAAAATGAAGAGATGCTTGATAATTAGTCTCAATTTAGCACATGTCCTTTGGAAACTTGCGACAATTTATTGACGAATTCAAAATTATCCAAGAGTTGTCATGAGGACGCCTGTATAGAGGGTTGCGCTCCGAAACCCTGTTCTTCTGGTTATATTTACTCAAACGAGTCGTACGTTGACTGCATTCCTAAAAATTCTTGTAAACCTATTTGTATTGGTGAGTTTTTATGCTTTTAAACGAACCTTTGAATTTATATACATAGATGATTAACAGTAGGTGAAGAAGATACAACCTACTTTGAAGGTGATCTCATGGAGGAGGACGAGTGTCATTCATGTTTCTGCTCCAGAGGTCAGAAAATATGCAAAGGTCAACCGTGCAGTACAACTGAAAGTCCTATTTTTACCACTCATCAACAAGAGCAAAATATACAATGCGTTGAAGGATGGACAGAATGGATCAATCAGGATTCGGTAAAATCGAGTTTGTTTTTGATTGAAGGACCTTTTTTATGAAGGATTTTTTTACAGGTAAAACCATTTAAAAAAGAGAAACTAAAACTTAACGATGAGGAACCCCTTCCAAATGCTATAATTCTAAATAATCTCAACAATTCCAGTAAATGTGATATCAATCAGATGATCTCAATAGAATGTTTGACTATTGATGGACGCTCATATAAAGAGCTGGGCCTAGATGTGGAGTGCAGTTTGGAAAGAGGACTAATCTGCAGGTGAGGAGTAGAATAATTTTTCTAAATGTATATCGAATTTATCCATTGAAGATCGGTTGATCCTGAACAACCATGTCCAGATTTTAAAATTAGAGTTCTGTGCCAATGCCAAGAAATTACAACGCAGGTTACTACATTCACGACTGACATAGCTGTTTGTGATGTTACCAAACCGAATCAAGAACATCCCGAGGATTGTCATAAATTTTTCGAATGTGTTCCAGTTGTTTCAGGATTACAATTGGTAAATTTTCCACTTATTGTTAGCCACACGCACCTAGTATAAAAGTAATCATGTAGATCGAAAAGTCATGCGGCCCTGACATGTTTTATAATCCAAACTCGATGACGTGCGACTTCCCAAATAATGTTCTTAAAATCAAGCCCTCCTGCCAGAAAAATTTCACATCTAAATGTCTTGTTGGTATGGTGGAAGATGACTGCGCGATACCGTGTACTAAACTTTGTTCATATTATCTTTTCACTGTAAGAGAGAAGGGGTTGTGTTCAGAAGACATCAAATGCGAACCTGGATGCGTGTCCATGGATAGGGACGTTAATTGCCCTCAAAGTATGTTTTTCTTCTTCGTTTACATAATGAAAAAATTGGACATTTCTAGATTATTTATGGTCAAATGAACATCAATGCGTATCCAAACATGATTGTCTTTGTGTTAGTGATAATGACAAATCTGTGAAACCGGGTCAAGTTGTCAAAGATGGTTGTAAAGAGTGTCAATGTCTTGACAATTCGTATTCTTGCAATGAGGAGCAATGTAATGCAGAATTAGTAAGCATTTCTGGAGCAGAACTAGCGAGAAATTATACAGACCTTCCCACGACCATAGCTTATTTAATTCCATCAGTTTCACCTCCACCAGAATGCAACGAAGATCGGTCAGTGAACCCCTTGAATTTTTACAATTTTTTCAATTTCAATGTTTTTTTAGGTTTATCAGTTTGATTCAGGGCGATCAACCACTCCCAGATGAAGCGTTTAGTGCGAGTAGCTACCTCAGTCCAGAATTTGGACCTAGTAATTCTCGAATGGATAAGAAAATTTCAAAGAAATCTGGAGGAAGTTGGGCACCACAATCTACAGATCCAGTGAGTTAAATTTAATTATCCCGAGTATCAAGACTTTAATATTGTTATTCTAGAATCAATATTTACAAATAGATTTAGGCCAACAAGAAGCCATCTATGGAGTAGTTATTAAGGGAAGTCCTCTATATGATGAATATGTCACCAGTTTCGAAGTTATGTACAGTCCAGATGAAAATTCTCCATTTTACTACGTTCTCAATCAAGAATCTCCTCCTAGACCACAAATATTCCGAGGTGATATCACTATGAGCAACTAAGGATTTTTAGAACAAGTTATTTTTTACTTTAAAACAGGTTCTTTAGATTCATTCTCACCAGTAAAACAGATTTTCGCAACACCTTTCGAAGCCACACGCATTAGAATTAAGCCTCAAACGTGGAATAATGCAATTAGCCTCAGATTGGAATTGCTGGGTTGTTCCGAAGACTTCCCCTCCACAACACCGATTTATACAGATATTTTGACCACCCATCTTCCAATTGCGCTTTGCGATGATGAAATGGGACTCGGAAACGGTTTACTGTCCGACCAACAGATTCGAACCAGTTCAGAAATTTCTTCTGATCACTCGAAAAGACAAGTGAGACTAAATAGTGACTCTTTTTGGCAGCCATTAACGAATTCTGTAACCGAGTGGGTAGAATTTGATTTTTTGGAACCTCGTGATATCACTGGAATTGTTACCAAAGGTAAAAGCGATTTTAAAACTATCAAGATCTCAATGAAATTCTTATTTTAGGTGGCCAGGTGGGTTGGATCACCTCATTTACTATAAAATACTCTCAAAACCATAAAGATTGGAACCCGATCATGGATCAAAAAGCGCGAAATGAGAAAATTTTTCTTGGAAACTTTGATAAGAATTCCCCTCAAGTTAACAATTTTCAAATGCCAATAAACGCAAGATATTTAAAAGTGATTCCTACAAAATGGCATGAAACGATTCAACTCCGCGTGGAAATTCATGGTTGTTTCAAACCATATCCAGAACTAGAACCACTAAGCTCTACAACTGAAGCAATTTTACCATGCAACAACTGTCCAGGTGTCCAAATTCAAACATTAGAAATAGAAGCTTGCAGGTAACAGTCCTTTAAACGAATTTCAATTTAAATTACTAATTCTGCTTCCAGATGTGTTCTTAATCAGTGGTTCGATGGTACCAAATGCGTTAACCGTACTCAATGTCCATGTATGATCGGTCATATTGCCTACGAAGTAGGCTCAGTATTTGAAAAAGAAGATTGTTCTGAGTGCATTTGCAAACTTGGAGGCGTTCCTCATTGTATTCCAAAATCATGTAGTTCTTGCAAAGAGGGCTTAAAGAGTACTGTTACTGGAACATGTCAATGCACTTGTCAACCGTGTCCTGAGGGTACCAAACTCTGCCCTACGAGCAATGTGTGTATTGACAAAACCTTATGGTGTAACGGTATACAGGATTGTCCAGACGACGAATTGGATTGTATGTTATATTTTTTGTTTAGTTGCATATAAAAATGAGTTAATGATTATTTTTAGGTAGCACAACCAAAGCTCCCACTGTAACCACCAGTAAACCCAAAATTTGTCCTTTGATAGAATGCCAACCAGGATTTCGAAAAATTATCGAGAAATCTGAACAACAAACTAAAGGTTATCTATCTCCATTATTGACGGAAGCCAGTAAGGTATGTTTTCCATTCTCCAACAACATTTCAAATGTTCTTCCTTTTAAGGTTTCTCTAAAACTAAACACCGCTCTACCCACAAATCTCATACAAAAACGCACAAAACTCATTTAGCGAAGCCTGAACGTCTGAAGGAAGTCCATGAAGAATTGATTTGTCCGGAAACTAAATGCGTAATAGACCGTCCGCCCACTGAGTTCAAGCATGTTATAGAGGAGTGTCCTCCTGTTATCTGTCCGCCTACTTTCATAGCTGTTTTAGATAAAAATCCAAACAGTTTCCGGTCAAAATCTTGTCCCACGTAAGATAAAGTGAAATATTTATATGTAGGTACCTATATTTGAATTCAATCTTCCAACATAGCTACTCCTGCTATCCACCACCATTACCTGACGCCATTTGCAACATAACCGGGCGTACTTTCAATTCTTTCGATGGTACTGAATTCAAATACGACGTGTGTAATCATGTTATTGCAAGAGACCTGGTTTTGGACCAATGGCGCGTGAGCTTGAGAAAGAATTGCACGAAAGAATGTACCAGAGACTTGGAAATTGATCATGATGATGAAGTTATAATAATTAGAGCTGATTTGAGTGTCGCATATCACAGTTTTGAGTACAGTGTTGATCAGATCAAAGATTTCGGATCAGAAAGTGGATTTGGAATTGCTCAGTTGGGCAATACTTTCCTATTTGCATCCAATAAGTGAGTTCTTGTTCTGAAAAAGGTTTAATCTAGCAGAAGGAATTTCCAGGTATGGTTTCTGGGTACTATGGAACAAAATGGCCAATGTCAAATTAGGCGTGGTACATAAATTGAGTGGGAAAATCGATGGACTATGTGGGTTTTTCAATGATGATCCAGCAGATGATAAGAGAAAACCTGATGGTTCTTTATCTAAAACTACCGCAGATTTTGGTAGCAGGTGAGGTGATTCTATGGAAAAAGTGCTGATTATATTCAGATAATTTCAGTTGGACTTTGGATAAAGAACAACCTTTTTGGTGTGAAGCCAGGACCTGTCCGATGCACATACAAAACATAGCATGGACTATTTGTAATAAAGTCAAGTGAGTTTTTTGCAAAATTGTTGAATTGAGAAAGTGTCAGGAATATTTTAGAGATCAACCTTTGAGTCGGTGTGCAAAAACCTTGGACATCGAAGCGTTCGTCTCTAGATGTCTAGATTCTGTTTGCAGTTGCCTAGAAAAATCTGCAGGCAATCATTCCATGGAGGAAGAGTGTCGTTGCACGGCCATGCAAACTTTCGTAGTTGATTGTCTATCGTCGGACGATCAAATCGACCTTTCCGATTGGCGAACGCATAATGATTGCCGTAAGTCCCACCCTTTATTTAAGTGTACAGTGACCGATCACCAAAAAATATGTATACAATTTGTAGCTGTTACATGCGAGGCACCACTAGTCTATCACGATTGTTTTAATAGAAAATGTGAGCCGACATGCCAATCTATCGGTGACCCGTATTTGTGTCCAAAAGTATCGAAAATGTGTTTTCCTGGATGCTATTGTCCTGCTGGTGAAAGACAGGTGTTTTATTCAAACTTTTTTTCATTAACCCCACCATTTCAGGTTACGTCAAAAAGGGTAATACTTGTATAAAACCGTCGAGTTGTAGAGATTGTGAATGCAACGTATTGCCACATTTACAATATGTCACTTATGACGGGAATAATTTTACAATAAATGGCAACTGCGTATACGTTATGTCCAGAGATGTGGCAAGTGACGAGAATTTGACTCATAAATGGCAGGTAAGACCCTTAAAACAGAATTGTCTCTATACATATGTAACACTAACGAAGGAAAAATATGAAACATGGAATTGGGTTTGATAAGACAGTGGTACTGTTAGGGTTCTTGAAACATGTACCGTGATATGATCCGTTGTGCCTAGTGGGCTTACAATTTGGAGATTTTTGCCCTCAAAGTCTTAAACTTACGGTTTATTAAGTGTCGTCATGGTGTTGTGTGTACTGCGTTGGACTAATGCCATACTGAAGCTGCTTAGTCAATTTTTTTTTGTTTGCAAGTGCGTCGATACCATGACGAGATTTGAAAACATTACTACACATGAAGTTATAAACCGTAAATTTAAGACTCTGAAGTCAAAAATTTCCAAATTGTGGGCTCACTAGGCACAACGGTTCATACCACGGTACTTATTTCAAGGACCCTAACTTAATAATACTACAACTAACAATCTTATCAAACCCCATCCCGTGTTTCACACCCTTCCCTCGTATGTTAGATTTTGCCATTGAACATAACAAACACATGTACTGTTGATGACAGCACCCAATGATTGATGCAGGAAACAATATCTTCCATATTGAGGGACGTATGTCAGTCTCTAGAGGAGTTATGCTCCAGGCTAAGTTTTTTTGATCAAAACGAATTTTTTATCAATAAATAACCATTTACGACCAGTTTTACAGGCATTCTAAGTTTTTTGGTACCGATATTATCGAAACCCAAAAAGTGAATCAATTTTTCGAAAGATATCATACGCGCCTCTAATATTCTATTCCGTTCTAGCCATCTTCTAGCCTTCTAGTTTTCAATTTTTCTTTTTTTTGATTTTAAGGTTTTAATTACGAACCATCCTTGTAAAACAAAATCGAACAAAACCTGCGTGGGTAAAGTTACTATACTATATCAGGGCCGAAAATTACACATTTTAGTCGATTTCTATCGCAATAAATTGAAACTTATTGTGGATAACGAAAGAATATCAGACTTTGAGGAAATTGGAGATTGGGCCGAGGTCCGAGAGACCTCCACCAGACATCTTAAAATTCTACTAACCGAAGTCCAAGCGGAAGTAAGAGAAGACGTTCTATGAAAACACTAGAAACATTTCTGAATTTTTAGGTTTCCGTATACTACCCATCACTTGGAGTTTCCGTCAAAGTTCCCTCACATAAATACGGAGGCAAACTTGAAGGTGTTTCGATTAATAATAATTTTTTCAATTAATTTCAACACTTTTGTTTAACAGGTTTATGTGGCGACTGTAATAAGAACCCAGACGATGACATTCGATATGGAGCTTTTGCAAAACATTCTCCTGATGAAAATCCTAAAGATATTAACGATTTCGCTCTGAGCTGGTGAGTTGAGGATTTTTAGACAAACTGAATCTTAGTCAATTTTAAGGTTATATGAGAACCTTCCTGGAGGACAAAGTCCACAGACATGCCAAAACCTTCCTGAAGAAAAATGCCCAGAGTTGCCTTTGCATGAGGATCCTTGTTCGCAATTACTTGACGAAAACAAATTTGGACAAGTAATAACTTCAAAGAATATTTAGAATATTAAGCTAAATTACCCTGTATATTTCAATATTTAGTGTCTCAATGTAATGGATCCTGCATTGTTTATTGATTGGTGTAAAAAAGATTCCTGTGGACAACATTTCGAGCTCTCCTGCGACTCCATTGAGGCTTTTGCACGTGATTGTGCCTCAAAAGGCTTTTGCGTCCACTGGAGGAATGAGCATTGTCCGGCCAAGGTTAATATTGAAAACATCTTTCAAGTTCTTGACTAATATTAGGATTTTTGTAGACGTGCTCGTCTGATCAAATATATCGTCCATGCGCCAATGCGAAACAGGAAACATGTGAAGACGTGAAAAATAAGAAACTGAAAACTTCGGTGTATTCGAAAAGCTCCGGTCTGCTGGAAGGCTGCTACTGTTCCGAAGGAAAAGTAAGAAAAAAATTTCAAATTTCTTATTCACTATTATGAATTTCTAGGTTCTACTAAATGAAACTTGCGTGGACCTTAAAGACTGCGAAACATGCGATTTAGAAGGCCATCACCCGGGTGAGACGTGGCAAAAAGACAAGTGCACCACCTGTAAATGTGAGGGAACCACTTTGAAATGTGAAACGCAATTTTGTTCTGGAAAAGACAAGATTTGTGAAAGAGGGTACCTTAGATATAATAACTCAAAATCTCAATTTAAGCTTTTTGTATTTTAGCTATAATGCTGTTAAAATTCCTGCAAACGAAGACACGTGCTGTGACAAATATGCTTGCAGTAAGTGTTGCTCAACAAATTCAATACATATTTGTCTAATCGTGTATGTGTACAGTTCCTGAGCCAACGGCCGGACCCACTTGTGAGCCTCCCCAACAACTGCAATGCGCTTCCGATCAAGTTTTGAAGCTAGATACGAAACCGAACGGTTGTCAAACCTTTATTTGCGAATGTAAGCCTAAAGAGGAGTGTCCAAAAGTTAACTTAAAACTCGAAGGTCTGGAAGCAGGATTAGTTCAGGATATTGACGAAAACGGTACCACTAGTTTTACGAAATTTTTGTCAATGAACTATATTAATTGTTTTTTAACCGCTAAGGTTGTTGTCCGAAAATCAAAGAAATATGCAAAAAAGACTTGTGTCCAGAAGCCAAACAATGTCCTGAATATCATGTTTTGAAAAAACAGGAGATTCCAGGACAGTGTTGTCCTCTATATATATGTGAACCGCCAAAGGACAAGTGCATCTTTGAAAGTGGTTACGCACCAGATGATAATGGAGGCGAAAAGATGTTGACTAAGTGAGATTGACTGAGGAAATTATTAGCCAAATTTTTTTTTAATTTTATAGATATGAAAAAGTGAAAGTTCTGAAGGTTAAAGATGAATCGTGGGAAGACGGACCCTGCAGGAAATGCCAATGCCTTCCTTCAACAATTGGTAACAAAGTTATATATCATTTGCCAGAATTAGTTATTAAGGCATTGAAATGCAGGAAACTATCAAGTTGTATGCTCAAAAACTGAATGTCCCACTGTTGAATTACATGAAGATCATCTCAATTACAAATTACAACTCATCAACATTTCAAAGAAATGTTGTCCGGAAATTGTCAGATCCGCTTGCAAGTTTGGAGGAAAAATTTATGAAGTCGGTCAGGAATGGCAGCAAGACAATGATTACTGCAAAACTTATAGTTGTACTAAAACCGATAAAGTCCGTATAGAGACTTCGGTGAAAAATTGTGCTGAAAAAGTAACATTAAACTCACAGTCAATCCCCTATTGAACATTTTTTTTAGGAGTGTAAACCGGGATTTAAATTTGTAAAACCCGATTTGACGTTACAGGAATGCTGCGGGAAATGTGTTCAAGTCGCTTGCATTACGGGAAATAATTTATACCAAGTCGGCGAAAAGTGGAGTTCTGAAGATTTTTGCACGAATTATCATTGCGTGAGCTCAAATGAGACTGTAAGCTGCTCGTTTGAGGCATTCTATCTTTAAATTATTTGTTTATTTTTTCTTAAGGTTCAAGTAGAAGCTGTAAAGGTAAATTGTCCTGAAATTCCGCAAGAAGATTTGGACAACTACGTTTTTGAATTTCACGAAATGAAAAACGAATGTTGCAAACAATCTAAAGCCGTTGCTTGTAAAATGAACGAGAAAGTGTTTCAGGTTAGTGTTTCTACCTAATCCTAGGTTTGATTAGTGTTACTATAGTGTTGTTTTTATTAGGTTAATGAAAGTTGGCCGTCGCCAGATGGTGACAAATGCAAAACGTTCACTTGCATACAAAAAGGAACTACCAACGAAGTTTCAAAGCAAGAATTTGTAGAAACTTGTAAAAAAGACTGTGAAAAAGTAAAAACTTTACCTGAATTCCCATTTTCCAGAATTAAAAATTGTAAATTTTCAGGGTTGGACGTACAAAGAATCGAATAAGGAATGTTGTGGAAAATGCATTCAAACATCCTGTATCGTTAATAATACTTTGAAATCACCGAATGAAACCTGGAAATCTCCAGACGGATGCACTACGTATTCCTGCGAAAATTTCGACGGGCAGCTGCTCGTCTCGAGCAATCAAGAGTCATGTCCTTCAATTGACGATTGTCCCAAGAACAATGTTTACATCCTAGGGTGTTGTCATTATTGCAATTTAACTACTGAATCAAAGAGTACGTAACTACGTGGATGCGGTTATTTGTCTTATTAGTTACATTCTTTAGGCTTGTGTACTCCGCAACCAATGAAATTGAGCAAAACCGTACAGTTAATTGAAGTAAAACGACATGAAAATGGGAAATGTGTAAACAAACACGCCATAAGAAATTTCACAGAGTGCATTGGCACGTGCCATTCAAGCACTTCCTTTAATTTTAGTAAGTTATAGTGGTTGAGGTTTAAATCGACTAAAAAGTGGTTCGGATTTTTAGAAACTGGTATGCATGAATCTGTGTGTACATGTTGTCAGGCTGTCAAATATGAATCGTTGGAGGTGGAACTAGAATGTGAGGACGGCTACAAATGGATGAAAAAAGTAGGCGTTCCTTCAAAATGCGATTGTCTGGCTTGCAGTGAAGGACGGGACTTTACTAATAAGGCCAGTTACGTTCAACAGGTTTAAGTATGAAAAATGTTAAATTAATAATAAAATATTCTTTATTTTTAAATTGTGCTGAAAACTAGTGAAAAAATCCACCGCTTCAGTTTTTTAAAACAAAACATTGTCTTTGGCAATAAACAATTAAGACAACAACAAAAAAAAATGATAAAAATCGACTTTACATTGGATAAATAGGCTAAATTATATTTACAGTTCAGTCTTCAGCCGTGGTAACATTTTCATCGCTGCTTAAAGTGTACAAATTTTCCACGTATAACGTCTTCGCGTAATTGATCTGTTGCGCAATGCTCATAGCCAAATCGGCCGATCTGCAACGCACTCTCGGCCGTTTTATTGGCTCATTATTCATAGCTATAGCATTCGGCCCTGCGTAACGCATCACTATTTCTATATAGACCCGTGAATCAACTTCTTCATTCTCTCTTACTACATTGCACGTTTCTAAATCTCTTAGAGGACATTCTAGGACCGGAGTGAGCTCCGGACTCTTTAACGTTGTTATAATACGTATTAGACGATCGGATACTATGCATAGTAGGTCTTCAGAAGCATTTCCTAATATTTGATAAGCTAGGAGTTTTTCTTCATAATTCCTTATAAAGTAATATGACACAATAATGAAAAAAATATTTGACATGAAAAAACAATGCTTACTTGTCATTAACCATATATAAATACTGTTGTCCTTGACTCTGTTTTAAATCGTATCCCGGCAGAAGACTTCCAGGTCCATGCACACATCTCGGCAATCTCTTTCGCTCTGGAATTAGCTTGCTGTAACAGAACACTTAAGAAAATTGTACCACAAAATATTACATGTACCTTCTGCTAGAGTCTCTGACCGCCCGAGCAGTTTCCGAAGCAAAATCCAACACTCCAACTACGGGTTTCGTAACCGCTCCCACAACTCCTTTACCAAATCCAGAGAATATCCCAGTGAAACCATCATTGGAAGTACCTTCGTAAATCTGCTTAAATATACTAGTGGCGCCACCCAGCAGGCCGAAGCCTAAACCTTTAAATCCTGCCAAAATATGATCAGACGATTTTCCACTTTCTACTTGTCGGATCTTCTGTCTCATTTCCTCATGATAGTCGTCCATAGCGATTTTCCCTAGACCGTCACTTAATGATTCCGCGACTTTTGCTGTAGAGTTGGACAAGCCATGAGTGACGTTCTTGACAAGAGCCCCTACATTGCCCTCGAATATGGCTCCGTACAGACCTTCCGACACGTCGTTCACTAATCCCAAGGGATTCCCAATATAGTCGATGGATACCAAAATCACTCCAGCTTTCCAAACGAGTTCGTCTTTAAAATGCTTAACGATACTTTTGAATAAAAATTGACTGGTTTCAAATGGGTGTTTACGATCGAAGGGCTTCAATACTATTGCCACATCCTCAAATTTGATCAAAGTGAGTCCCAATTTCTTTTTTATTCTATGTAATTGTTTTGGGAGTTTACTGGCAGTGCGCACGCTCAAAGTTATCTCGTCGGGAATTAGTTTTAGGACTTCGAAATAATACCTTGGAAGAAAAATGATTCGAATAACACTGGTAATATGTAATTATTATGTTTACCTGGTAGAACTTGCGGCAGAGACTTCTGTAAGTAAGCGATGAGTCTCGTGATCGCCTTCATCCTTTGTGAGAACCTCTTCTTCTGTCGAATGGAACCCTATGAAAGCCAAAATCTTTAGCAGCAACTTTTCTTCAATTATTGCAGTGACCTTTTTCAGCTTCACGATAAGATGCTTTAAAATATATTTATAAAGAAACTGTGAGAAATGAAAACTAATAAAACCATACCTTATAAATCACTGCGTTTTCATTCACCTGTGGTTGAATTTCAGATTTCACTTCTATAGCTGGTAAAAGGTCTGAGGCAGCCTCATGGTACTTAGATGGAGTCACATAGAGTACCACTGGTACAGAGGCATCAAGCAACTATAGTAATTACATGAATATAATTGAGTAACATTAAGAGGAACATATTCATTCTCACTTGATTGTCGATTTGGACGTCATTAACACTGAGACAAAACTGCTTATTTTTCGCTGTGACTATCATTTCCGCTATAATATTGGAAAAGTAGGCGTAGAGTAATTCTTCCGGTGCTTTTCTACACACCAAGCTTATTCCAATTCCTTTTAAATTCACATTAAGTTGCCATTCGTTTTTCTTCGTTTCCTTAAAATAATACAAACTAAATTAAAAATATGTCAATTAAAAAAGGTGAGTTTTACCGAATTATCATCTTCCATTAGTAAACGGGGTCTTTGGGTAATGGATCCCCATTCTCGATCGTCTGGTAAGGCATACATACGCGTTTCATGTGCATCTTTAATTGTGATAACCTGAAAGAGAATGTCATTTATGTCAATTCAGGTCTTTAGCTTTGTTCCAGTCGACTAACAAAACCCATCTAGAGTGATCATGTACATTAGGCTTATTGGAACACTCTATATCTAGTGCGCACAATTCCATTGTAGTTGTCTGCAAAGGTTAGTTCTACATTGACTATTACCATTCACACTTTGACATTGGCTATCATTGGTATGTCAGAACAGTTTAAGTTTTATCTTTCTATGTATAAGGCTATTGATTAATTTTTATAACGATGAAACATTGAAAACATGACAAGTCTATTTTACTTTTTGTATCACTGACCACGTGCACAGACACGTGAGGATACGGTTGTAATTAGTGACTAAGGGGTTTGTAGCATGAAAGACTACACTTTTCTTTAAAACTAGACTTGGACTATCCGATATAAGATTGCACGAAAAGAGTCTACAACCTGCCAAAGCTGAATGTAAACTGTGAGCCGAATATGAGAAAAAAAGGAGGATTGTGTCCATAGTGCTGGTATCCAGTCTCCTATCATACGGCAAAATTTCATCAAAATTGATCATTGGAAACACTTGCCATCCTTCTCTGAATATAAGTTTTTTGTTCTTTATAATTTAAACTTTAAACTTTAACTTGAAATTTTAAAGTCCTTTATAATTTAAATAATTCATCCGAAGGCAGGGACTTTTCGCGGACCTCTTTATTTCATATGTTTACAAACCTGTGTGGGGCCGTCCATATTAATATTGACATTTAATGATCCGCTACCAGGTCTGAATCGTTGAAAGTCAACCGCCTGTTCCAGAGGCACTCCCTTATCGGTCATTTTATGGCAAACGTGTTGAGGAAGTCCCAAAACTGCAGCGCTCTCTAAATATTTACAAACAAAATTAATATTTATTCTGCTAAAGGTTAATTTCTTGCCTTCTCTTAAGCCATAAAATCCATTTTCCGCTTGAACGCACATATTTTTATGTTGACAACACAATCGGCCGTCCTGCGTGAATCGCCAACGTTGCGTCGACACTCGACGGGGGTCAATACGTTTCAAGGCGAGTCTACCAAAATAATTATAGATTTTTGCATATTGTCTTGAGCTAATTGAGCTGAAATAAAGATAAAACTATGGCATTTCGAGTATTTGATTTCATACCTTTCACCCTTTATGCCATTTTAAACAAGCTGAAACTCATACCTGGAATAAAAATTTGGTTGCGGAGCCGTATCCGCTATATCCAAAATTAGAATGTTATCTTGAGATCTGGGAGCATTTGGATGGTTCGGAGGACTGCTACCTTCGTGTTGCAAATAACCTTCCATAGTCATTCTCCATAATTGTGATCGTTGGCCTGGTGTTTTCCTTGCAAGAAACACCCGATTTTTCTTGTCAACGTCCAGAACTAGTTCTTGACTCTCTACATCATTGGGATCTTTGATTTTATGCGCACTAAAATAAAACGTTTCTAGGTTTCGTAAAGTAACCACTTTGAATCTTACTTTTTAAAGGTTCCTACAAATGCAATGTAAATAAAGTTTTCATATGTCAATTCAGCCGCTGGTCCCAAGTTATTTAGATCATAAGTGCGAGACACTCCTCCTGGAGCCACCAATTTAATATATTGTGTTCTGGTAGGCTCGTCCCAGGCATAGGGAACACTCGAATGAGCCCTAGCTAAAATTTTATAATTCAGTACAATTTTTATTGATTTACGCCCACAATTCTTACCAACACTGTGCATTTTGTCAATGAAACAACTTTGACCAAATTTGATTGCCACCTCTGAAAAATTATCCACTCGAATCGGGGGCGGCATTGTATCGGCATCCGTAAAAATAATATGAAAAGTAGCGTTTTGCAGTACCACTTCAAGTCGCAAAAAGTAAACTCTCGAATTTGGGTCCCTATTTTGTGATAATTTTAGTTAAGACGTCAATGTAAATGTTACCATTACCTGACTGTGATGTGCATCGAGCTGATCGAATCAATTTTAAAACCACCCGACCAACAACAATCCTGAATGTCTTCAATTGAGATACATAGCAACTGATCTCGATCCAGTCTCGACCAATGGAAAGGCATAAACGAGTTAGGAAATGCCTTAAGAAAACTTTTATGGTTCTCCGTCTAAAGAATGACGTTAAATTGCAAATTATGTACACTTAAGTTGATACTTACAGATTCCTTGGCTAAATACGCTTGTGCAAAAAGGAGTCTATAAGAACTTTTATTGTGCAACTGGTATCTTGGCGAAATGGACACGATATGAGTACCTCTGTACTTTCCCCTGCCTTGCCTAACCTCAATTCCAACTATAAACACTCGGTCCAATTTAAAATCCCTGGAGGACACATGTAATTTATGATACTGCGTGCCTTTGTGAATGTGAAAATTGGATGACCACTAAAAAACCAAATAAATTTTGCGAAATAATGGTTAAAATTGTCTTTTCTACCTGAGGAACACCATCCCAAACAACGCGTTTACCTACTCGAGCACAGATGGTGTTACTGGCGTCCTGATCAGATAAACTAAATAGAAGTGGGGATACCATTCGGGCTTGTTCATGCTCGTCAAATTGTCCTGCACCCTCTAAAGCTGTCCCCGATTGTTTAAACACTAATGGAATCCCAGTTTTGTTTATAATCCAATAGGGTGCATAAACATTAACCTAAAAAATGCATTAAGCTAGGAAAACAAATGAAATTCGATGATTACCTTCAACTTAGCACCACGATCTATTAATACTTCTGCAACGAGGTTTAAAGTCCTCTCTTTGCTGTCCTCCAATGGAATTCTGCATGAATATTCTGATGATCCCGGATGAATCACTAAACTCGAACGAGTTTTAAAATTATCGATACAAATCTCTAATTGAACTACATCATCAGGATCAACCTGCGAGAAAATTAAGTAAGGAATTTGAAAAAATAGGCTGAAAGTGTTTTACGTGAGTCATTGATGCCACCTGCCCTGCCTTAACCACGCCCCTTGCACCTGAAATGCTGTATACTACATCAACAGGTAATAAGTTTACCAACTTGAAGGTCGGATACAAAATAATTTTGTGCGCAGGTTGGGTGATACGCGCGCCCGACTCAATTCTCACTTTCTCTTTGACAATTTCAGCAGAAAATCTGTAAATATTAATGTTTTTCAGTTACATTTTTTTAACTTTATCCGAAGATGCCAAATAAAAATGAAATTGACATGTATTATGAAACTATACAGCGTCGTTTCATATAAGTTTGCAGTGTAGAGAAGCATAGGGACGTTACCATTTTTTTATCATGTAAATTAACTTCACTTAGCTCCACCCACCACTCCAAACTTATACAAAACGCTGTATAGAAGTGGCCAGTCACAAATTTTAGTCTATAGATCAATGTCTCCAAGGTCGAATAAAGAAAATTATGCAGTATAGTTGACACATAAATTGACAGTCTCTGTGTCAACAAACCGTATGGCTAGAGGTATAATATTTTATTCATTGAATATTCTATCTATTTGATACGCGGCTATATAATAAATAATTTAATAATTTGAAGTAATATTTTGAACTAAATACAATTTTATTAAAAATGACAAATACGAAATAAAAAAATATGAAATCAGGCAATACCGTCTGTCAAACACCTATCAAAACACTGAAAATATCTAAATTATGCCATTATAGCTGTTTTCGTTTGCTCCTATGATTGTCAATCTTGATCCAAATAGTTCAATTTCATTGGTGGATATTAAAAATTCTGTATTTTGATTGGTTGAGAATGGATCATGATTAGGAATCATGAAGCAAACGAAAGCAGCTTATGTCACCTTATGCCTGAATATACCCAATCAATCAAAACTATTAAAAATATGCCAAATGGCAGAATTATACCCAAATTGGGAACTCTGCTATAGACTTAAGGGTTTAATTTGTGTCTTAATTTTGACCTGAGAATTGTTAATTTAAATATCATTGTATTATAGGTCACTGACCTGTAATTTTGACCTTTATGGTTGTGACACGTGCCCAATAAGAAATCATTCGCAATCTGATCGTAGGTAATTGCCGATTGGGAATAGGTATACTGATTTTCCAAACCCACTGGGCGTAGATTAATTTGAGAATGGGCGTGTCCTAACGGGACGGCTAATGAGCTTTTCGATTCAATCGTAAAACACTTGGTGGGAACCTAAAAAAAATATTTACAACTGAAATGTTAAAAATTTCACCCAATTAGGTACCCAGAAATTAAGATTATCTTGAGGCAGGCGATTTTCCAACTTAATTTCTATAGTTTCAGGAAGACTGTTCAGAATTACTAGTGCCGATCTGATTGTTATTAATTTTCTTGCCGAACCTTCTAATGCTATGTCAAAAACCACTCTTGCAGGAGGCACATCTGAGTACTAAAAATGCCTTTCAGTTATAAAAAATTATCTTTCAGTGTTAGAAAATTTACTACTGACTCGATTAGAGACTTCGGCAGGAGTGTCACGAAAATAGGTGCCCACTTTGTCAACCGTAACTGGTTCCACTGGACTCCAACCTTCAATTTTAAGTTTCAACTGGTGCATCCGTAGCTTATGCGAGTCTTGATGTCTCATTTTATCTTTGAATGAAATTAATCCAATTCATTAGAATCTCATATCTAAACTTAAAACACCTACCTCGTGTTGTAAAAGAAAACGGAATAATAGCTCCTGGTACTGCCGTAAACCAATGCGCCTCATCTTCCAGTTGATTTAAACTTTTTTTCTGGGTATTTAAATCAGTAATATGAGTGGTGAATTTTAAAGAATTCCCTGTGTCATTTTTTAGGGCAAAGGGTACAAATGGGTAGCGTTTTCTAAAGGAAATTGCACGTTTTTCATTTGACTCCTTAGGAGCATATTTTAGGAACTCTGATGTCCAATTCTGCTTCACTTGCTTATAAAGCTCCATGAAAGCTGAAGTTACGTTTACATTAAAGGTGTGTTGCGACTCAATCTTAATTTTCAAACGGTTCTTCATAAGGTTCTGCGAGGCCACTTTGTCTATCACGAAGTTACATCTAAAAAAGAAAAAAAAAAGATCTTTCTTAAATAAATTACTTAAAATGGTACTATAATTACATCCAAGGCTCTATAATAGGCTCCCAGCCTGATAGGACTCTGTTATAGTAATTGGCTGTTAAGCTGCAGTTCAAATTATTGCTTGAAGCCACAGGATTGGTTAGATCAAACTTAAGAACTGAATGTCTGAACTGAAGTTCCGAAAAAGACAATTCAAGTAGCGGAACATCAGAATCCAAACAATCATCTATGATGCAGAATGAAATGCAATTGGCCCTAACCTGAAAAACAACGTGTGAGTTGCCTTTAACTAATTAATCTTTAAGGCTACCTCTATAGTCTTTATGTTTAAAGGATTTTTATTTGAACTTTCTGAATCATTTATTGCGTTTTGCGTCAGCCAAATGGCGGCATCGTCCAACTGATGTTCGCATAATTCCATTGCTTCCACACAATCCTGATATTTAAACCCTAGAGTCATTAAACGTTGAATTTGGCCCTTGTAAGTTTGAGACACATTGTTTGAAAGTAATTGTTTAGGTAACGAATCGATCATTTGCCTGGCAAGGGTAAAGAACATCTTATACAATGTGAATGTTTGTAAGAAACTGGAAGTACTTACCTGAACATGCACATATCGTAGTAACTGAGTCTAACAGTTAAAAATTGCAACTGAACCTCTAATAATCCGTCTTTACGTAAATCTACTGTGAGTATAATAGGATCTATAATAGACAGGGCGGTGTCCTGTTCCTGTCCCAGAGTACAAGAAAACATTTCACAATTGCTCAAATTACAAGTCAAAGGTTTCTCGTGAAAAGGTTTATAAATAATCACTGTGGTACTCTAAAACAAAAAATTTCCTAAAATCGTAGAAACTTTTTTTTGTTTAATGTTGCACCTTTAAAATGACGGCATTTGAATCCCATTGGGACGTGTTCTCTACTAGAACCAATTCCGAATCTGTAACGTTAAGTTTCAGCTCGAAAGTTTCATTTGTATTATTGCTTAAAGATTTTTCTATAGGCTGACGATCGGGACTGGCTTGAACGTTATCGATTTCTTGAAATAGGTACTCCCTAACGGCTTCCCACCAATCAAAAATGGCCATTAACCGCATGTTATTCAGCAAAATGGTGACCTTTGTATGATCTTTGCGTCTTCTCGAATGAATTTCGGCTTGTACCAAGTCTTTCTCGTTGACTGCGTTCTTAATTGGTTGTAAAATATTTGCGAAAACATTATTCATAGGTGAACCATGTACTCTTGTATCTAAAATGTTGTTTAAGTAAGGAATAGTTGTATTTTATCTAAATCACTAACCTATAACTAATATTTCCTGAGAAACTAGGTCAATATCTTGACTAAGATTACTAAAAGTTTCCATGGTTAAGTGGCTTTTAATAAATTTATGCATGTCAAAGGCGAGTGGTTAGAGTGAGTTTTCACTAGTCGCAACGTAACGTTTTGAAGGTCTAATTTTATCGAGGACAACACCCATTCATCTTGAACATCCACCTAAAATATATATAGATTTATATTTTTTTAAATTTTATTATGCTATGGCTTTACCTCAAACTTGTTGACGTTCATCGAAGTTGAAGGTAAAATCCTCTCAGTATCCTCGCCCAAATTAAATGACAACATACCCCTAATTAGCTTATATTGTTGTAAATCCAAAGCGCAATCTAACGTTGACAAATGCCCATAAATACTGGAATCGGGCACTATGTGGCAAAAGTTGCGGTGCAAATTTCTCTCATACTGAATACGCAATTCCACTTTTTTCGTTAAGAAGGAGGGGCCTTTCCGCATAATAAACGACGATCCGAATTTAAAACTCTCCATTTTTGTAGGAGATTTTTTCAATTCGCTTTCCTTTACTCCCGTGTACAAATCCATATTCTCCAATTCGATTTGCATTATTTCCAAAAGGCACTTTTTTCTGAATCTGATTCGGACACTTTACTTATTGTACCTTCTTCACCAGAAAATTTGAACTTGTTCGTTACCAGGAGCTTGCCCAAATCTATTACAACTAAATTAGTGGATTTTGAACTAACAGGCAGCAAAATAATTGGAGATACTGCTTTCAATACGAGCGACAATCTTAGAGGTTCATCAGACACCTAAAGTAAATTGGTAACTAATATTAGTAATATTTGGTAAATATTTGTAAAATATTACTAGTTTCCCACTTGCAGCAACTTGAAGGCCCTTCAACACGGTGCGTTTACGCTCAGTGAAATTGTTGAAAAAGGACTGTAACTCGACTATGAATCGTTTGGTATGTACGTACATCACTGATGCCATGTCCAATGTCAATTGCGCATCGTAATCTTTAGAACCGTCAGGGGCGTGTCTAAAAATCACATTCATAAAATTACACTCCAATTTACGATAAGTAAAATCGGGCTACCTGACATAATTGAATTGTAATGCCTCATTTCCAGACGTTAAAAATCGTTCTTTGTAAATCTGACTATGTAATGTGAGGTCCAAAAGAGACATTGAACCTAAAATGCCTTTGACTTCCTTGTAAAGCCCTTGTGTTTTCACTGAAATATTCACATTTGAAATGTTAGCTTTGGCAATATCTCGGTGATGTTTCATTAAAACTACCGTTAACGAACATACGGTGATTTCAGTCACAAACTGTAAGTACATATTTTAATAAATAGCAAAATACATTAGTACCAACATACCTTCAGTTTGGTACTCGCTACTCTATTATTTCCATCTTTACTTCCACTTAAATTAATGGTACTACCATATTTGGGCTTGGTGCTCTGGTTACCAAAGAAATCGATCACAACCAACCATGATGGAACGCTAATCACAAGATCCAAGCAGTTAAAATCTACAGAAGTGAATCGGGATGTGGAATTGTATTTGGAATCGAAATTTGGTACTTTTGGATCTATTAAGAGACTGGATATAAGAACAAGATTCTTTTCTGGTCGTGGACGACGACCCCCTTGACTAGGACTAGGAGGTGGTGTGCAAGGACATTTTTTTGGTGTTTGATGTCCTAGACCCAGGACCATGGCTGTTTCGAGGTGATCGGGTAGAGAACTGGATGTGAAAAGACGCATTTGCGATTGATAACTAATGTCTGGACACGAGCTGGAAACTCTAGATGTGGTAGATGGGACTTCTGAGAAATTTGACGAAATTACCATTGATCTTTGCCTTTAAAATTCACATTTGAAAAACTTGTAAAAATTGCTTAAAAATAAATATTCTCACTTGGAATCCTCGGGTTGCAAAAGATCCTCCATGAAAATAGACCTTAAGGACACCTGAATATTCGTTTTGAAAGCATGGTCCCTTTCATAAGTGAAAGCAAAGTCTCTGAAGCTTAAATTGACTAATCCGCGTTCTTCTTCATTTTGCCTCAGTTCAATTATAAACATTGGCACTTCAAAATTGATGTTCAAAGCCATTTTCAAACGCTTCGGCGATGTTTCCTGTAGTTTCTGAGCGGCCGGAGAAAAAAGCTTAGCTCTAATGTGTGGATCCATATTCAAAGTTGTCACACCTTTTAAGAAAATTTTAGTTTAGATTCAAGTTTTTTGTTTTTATTAGTCCGTACCAGTATCCTCTTCGGATATATTGCTTAGAGTTGTGGTCTGTTTTAAAACGGTGTTCACGACATTCGAAGATTCTTGTAAAATTGGCGAGGATGTAATCCATTGGGCCGTATCCAATACTTGCTCATATTGGCTACGTGTCAAAGACACTTTCAAAGCTGTTACAATGCTCCCAGTGATATTCATTTTTTCCAAAGACTAAAATAATTTAAAATTGGTAACTTTGAAAAACAACGCTTGAACCAAACCTCCAAGGTCTCATCTTCTTCATATTCCAAAAAAAAGAGTCACTATCGCTGTCCAACGGAATCGCTCGAACTACGTTCAATTGCAACATTGTATCATGTAAAATAGGTTTTGCCAGATTTTTGCAATTATATAGAACCTCAGGCTTGATAATACCAGGTCCAGGAACACGTCTGGATTTGGTGTTTAACGAGTAAATATTCATGTCTTTAATTTCAATGTCATAGTGTTCTTTTCGATATTCCATTGAGTATTCATAATTAGAATTATCATTAACTGTGGAGCTGTTGGAAATACTAATTTTACCCAGATGAGCTACAAATACCTCAGGACTGGTATTGTTTCTGGGTAGTACTAGAACGGGACTATCCAATTCAATATCCAAATTGACATCTGCAAACTCTGATGTTAAAAAAAAAATAGGTAAAAAAAATTCTCACCAATAATAAAGTTATCGTCGCCAGGACTGTAAGGCGTTTGCAACATAGTATCTCTGGCCGAGGCGAAATTGCTAGGTTCATTGCTGCTATTTTTCCTGCGCCTTTTGCCAGGAGATGCGCTTTCGGCAAACGAAAGAGCACTTCCGTAAATGGAACCCGGCAAATGTTTACTCAAGTTTAGTGACTGCGCTAGTGCTTCAGCTCGAGCATGCACCAAACCTAGGGCCATGTCAGTGGCAGCAGTACGAATTGATCTAAAATATTTAAATATACATTTTTTACTCTATATCATGAAATTACAGTCACCTCGCCAAATTAGCTAGGTATTGCTTGAATTCAGTGGCACAGCTCTGCAATTCTACCACAAACAAAGGGGAATGAGTATACCATAGGGAGGCCATGCGAATTGTAACGTCAGCAGTATGTTTCTCACTGGAGGATTGTAGATTTCGTAAAACACGAAACTCAAAGGCTTCGCCTTGCTCATCTTGAGGTTGATCGTTCATAGCATACATGGGGTGGGGCATTTCTATTAGTGGGTCTCGACCAACGCTTATGATTCTTTGATGCAAATGGCCATCTGGAGTCAAATCTAAAACCTATGATTCCGTTTTTAGTCGACTAAAGTTTAGTTAAACTTTAGTTAGTTTTGAAGTAAATCCATACCTGGAGTCCACCCAAAGAGCCTTCGACTTTCAATTTGTCCGCTATAGTCGCATGGATTTTTGCTTCACTCATGGTGGCAGTGCAAACTTTTTTCCCGTATATGGTACCATCTCTTATAACGCCTCGAAGTAATAAAACATTTAGACGATGAAAGTCAAATGTCAATTCCGTCGTACCATCTGAAAATGTATCGCTCGTTAATTTTGTTGAACAGTGTACCTAAAAGAATCTCACTTAAGCTAGACTTTGATTCATCTAAAAGTGATTCGGAAGAATCCCTGAAATTCGTCTGCACAATTTGGTGAGGCACATTATTGTTACTGGACCATTGAGCTTTTGGAAATACTCTGCGCACGAACCCCATCAATTCTACAATAGTTTCCTGATTTGCGATTATATCCAAGTTATTAAACTAGAAATCATGTTTAAAAAATATTTGAAAACTGTATATTCCGTTATCTTACTTGCACATTGGCTAAATGTATGGGATCGTTTCCAGAAACGATACAAATTTCAACAACAATTAAGGCTTCTGTATCCATGAAAACACCACTTCGTAGGGCCCTAGACCAATTGGGTGGATCCACAGACAAAGTGTTCAAAGCCTGAGTTAATGCCATTGGAGATGTGGCTCCAGGTCGAACGACATTTGGATCAGGACTTGCTGGTGATGTTGGTGAAGTGGGTTCGCTATCTCTTATACTGCCTGACATTGAATCCATGCCTTGAAAATACTTTTGGAGTATTTCAAAAGTAATTTAGTGTATTTTACTAACCGACATGCTTATGGCTTGCTACAAGAAGTTCAAAATCGGGGCCGAATGTCTGTAAAGCGTCGACGAGAAGGAGACTATGTACGGTCAAAGTAATACTAGTGTCTACTGAACGTCGGGTGAATGCAACTTTCACTCCTGCCACTTGAAGTTCTGCCACTGATCTGCCACGACTCTGAAGCTCTAATGACATTTGGTCTATGGTAAATTGCATCATTAATAACCTTAAAAATCATTATTTATACATAAATTCAATTCAATATTAGGAACTTGCCCACCTGGACATTTCAAAACTCGTATCCATACTAATACTTTCTTCATTATCTTGGTTTGAGTCTATTTGAGTTATTTCAGCAGTGTCTTCAGAAGCAAACGGACTAGGAAGTCCAGTGGAAACGATTAAATGAATAAGATTACGTGCAGAAGAAATCTTGCTTTCGTTTAGATGTACTATAAATATTAATATTAAAAGTAGTTCAATTAAAAAAATAGCGATTCATACCAACTAATTTTGGTAGGTTTGCGTTTAGAGTTAAGCTGGGATATAATGGGTCACTTGTATAGACCACTCTGCGTTCGATTTGTAGTGAAATATTAAAGCGGTCCACTACATGAAGTGTCGAAGTACCTAAAAAAATTCATATACCTAAACAGTAATTTTAATAATGGAGAATCACCTTTATTTAATGCATATCTCCAATTTTCTTTGGCTTTTGCTATGAGAATTTGCAGATCACTCAATTCCAAACTGTAACAATCATACAATTTATTGTGCAAATTCGTTTCATCCAGTTTGAATTGTCCAAAATTCAAGTCCTCAACTTGAGTGGGAATTTCAGAATCGTCACTGTCCTCACTTACTGGTGGTGTTGAACAGGGAGTTAAAAAAGTTTCTATCAAAAAGAAATTCCATTAAAATCTGAAGACATAATGAGGTGAAAGTACGAATTTACCATCATCTTCACTTTCTTTAGTGATAAAATCTGGTCTAACCGACGGTTCAGTAGTCGAGGCATTGTTTCTAAGGCGCATACGTCCAAAATCTATCACAGCCATTGCGGAGTTTTGATCGGTAAAGTCTTCGGCAAAGATTATTTGAGGTGCCGAAATGTCCAACTCTAATTCCCAAGTGCTACGTGTTGCCTGCACATTGAAACAATATATTTTGATATATATGAAATGGGAAAGATCGATTTTGTTTGCACAAATCGGTACATTATTCTATCAAGCATCTATTCGCATATCTTCCGTACCGTTACTATATCCATAAGAAATCGACCATAGAATTACTTACTACACGTCCTTCTAATATTTGTTCCCAATTTTTAAATAATTCCATTTTCGTTTTAGATTTCATAGCTTCAATTCTATATTGGGTCACATCTCTTTGGTGTGGGAAACATATGAAATTTGTGAGCCATTTAACAGCATTGGGTTGATAAACCACATCCAGACATTTAGTTTTGATGTTGAGACTACAAAACAACAGACATTTTATACATTTTCACGATGAAAAAAACTAAACAAATTAACCGATAATCACAACCAGAATGTGGAGGTTTCTTCTCGTAGGCCAAATAAAATAATCTTTGTTCAATATCTTCAAGTTTTCCAGAACTCAAGACTCGGCCAGTTTGAGGTATCGATGTGGATCTAGTACGAACAGATGTTCTATCTAAGCCAGGTGGACCAACTAAAAAATTTTTTTAAGAAAAAATACTAGAAAATGAAAACCTTTTTTACCCAGTACGGGGAACATTGAATCTTTTGTAAATTTGTCCTTTAAATACATAGCGTCCAAAATAAGCTCAACCATATGAGAAGATATTCTTGGTTTGCTTGTTAGAGTGACTGATAGATTCTTGAATTCAAGCTCAAACATTGAAGATCTTTAATAACCAATAGAGGTAATTAATGTTCCTTGTCATTGGTACTAACAACAAATGAACGTCTACTTACGTTTGTTTAACTTCTTGATCAATAGAGCATAATCCAATAGTGCCAGATTTCAAACAGAAAGTAAATTGTCCAAAAACGACATCCCTTTTGAAAATGCTATTATTTTCAGCACTATCAGCAAGAACCTAAATTCCGATTATATTGAATGGCCCTTTGTAATATTCCTTAACATTACCTGCAAAATTTCCCCTTCCAATTGTTGTGATTCTAATGAAATTGGCGTATTATCGTCCTCATTTGAAACCGAATACCAACCCAACCACTGTGGAAACCAACTTTCTAACAACGTTCTGCCACTGCTTTTTGTTGAGCGGCATTTCTTGAAGGTAGCGTCACAGAATTCATTGCAACCTAAAACTTTAAATTCCATATAAAATTGTATTTGGATTCAATATTCTGACCTCTCTTAATGCTTTTAAATCTTCATATTCTCTATCCCATTCCACTTCATCTTTAACTCGTTTTTCCTCAGCAGTTAATGCAGCTGTTGGGGTAACCAATAACTTTTTATATACTTGGACATAACTACAACAATAAATGTATTCAAAATGTATTAGTTTAAACACAAAGTACAAACCAAACGTTTTGCTTTGCTTTTGCTTGACAAATATCCCAAGTGCACTTGGTTTTGCACACAGCGGGCTGACCACCAGGATAAAGACAACTTATGGCATATAACCACCAGGCCCTTGGATCTTCTTTCACTCTTAATCTAGGTTTGTACCTTCTATAAGCCCTTAAGCGAGTAATATTATCTAGACCCTTGATGCACACTACCATTTGATTGTATTGCCACTAAAAAACACTATAATAATATTCTAAAATATTAATATTCCATTATTACATCTACTAATGTTATGGAAACTTGTTCTAACAATAAATCACAGAGAATTCTAGGAGTAGCGCTTGATCTCAATGGTTGAGTGCTCTTATTCCTCTTCAAATGAGCCACAGCACTAACAGGGGGTAAAATATAATCTTGTATTGTCTTCTTTGCTTTATTAATGTTCATAACTTCCTAAAAAAAATTCTCCAAAACAATTGAGATTTTATGAAAAACTTGACTGCGTACCACCAACTCACTAACGCTTAATTTAATAAAACTGTCTTCTTTTTTAAATGTTGTCCAATAAATGCCTAACTCTAAAAGCTTAAAAGAGTGATTTTCATGATTTGATTGGACGAATCCAGGTGTCGAAGTATTATCACAACTTTGAGCCATTAATGATTCAATTGTAATGCCAAAAGCGACAGATTGATCTTGAACACTGGAATGGTCCTCATAACGTATATGAACATCTTTAATTTTTAGCTGAAATATTTTCATATTTCATTTTGTTTACATGGATAGTTGTATTATACTTGTAAATTTTCAAGAATGTCAGACACAAAAGCGGTACCATAATTATACCAAGAAGAATAACTAGACGCATAATAACTCGTGTTATTCAAGTCCTTTTCCATACGCCATTTTGCTTCTAGATGATCCAAAGCTGATATTTTTAAATCATGTATTAGTAGTTGTTCACAGTCATGATCCCACTGAAAAATAATTTCATTTTAGAACCACCCCAGTTAAAGTCATAATTCATATACCTCTTCTAACGCTAATGGACTAGCGACCACATAGAGTTCTTCAAAGGCAATAACCCATGGTGCATATCTAAGTTGACTCACAGGAATCTGGAGGGTAACTTTTCTGATGAAACCAGCTCGGATTTGAATGGGCAGTCCCAGTTGACTTAGAGCATTAGTTTTAAGCGGCACATTTTCCAGTTCAACTTTACCTGTTTACATAAAACTTCTGTAAACAAGAAGCATAGTTAAAACGGTATTAGATATTACCTGACAAAAGGGCCACACTAAGCTGGTCAGTGTTGAGTTGCACATATTTGCCCAAGTAATTGTTCAAGATCCAAGCCACTAAACCTTCAAGCATTGTTTCAATAGGTAATATCCAATAGGACAGTCGTCATTATAATTCAACGTTTGATTGTTCTTAATACGACTTATACGGACTGTATCTAAATNTAATGAAGGAAAAATTTTAAAATATTCCACACATGAGATTTCTAACTCACGTGAAACGGAACAAATTCACAAAAACGGTGGAACTGCGTATCGCAAAATGTGGCTGTCAAAATCGGATTAACGACTAATGTAGTTAAGATTTGTTGCCACTTAAACAAAATGCAACTTTCAATGGAATTTTTTCTAAAACCAAACTGGCTCGTGCAACTCCAAATATTTCATAAATAAATATGACCTTGACATAAAGTCACTTGACTGTTTCGGATTGGACTTTAGGCAGATCAGGCTGGACATCATTACGACACGGAAATATTTTCAATTTTTACGATTTCTATATGAGATAGTGCCAAACTGTGTAAGACAGTATAAGAAATGTAAGTATTATAGTCGTCACAAATTGAATTGAATATTTTTCGTTTCAATTCCAAGCTTAGAAAATGGAAAGTCTGTCATTTGTATTTTTAGATTTTTAGTTCTTAGAAATATTTTAGTTTTTTAGATTTTCACTTGCTAAACTGTAAAAAGTCATAGTTGTCAAACTAGCGGTTGTCAAAATCAGTTGGTATAGTGTCCGTTGGCGGTTTGTCTTAAGAATTATTTTCAGTAATTTGCGTGAAATTCACCTATTATTGCTTAAAATATCTTTAAAAACTCCATTATAGTTGTCAATCTACCGCTTAGGATATATTATATTCTTCCTTTTATATTTATAAACAATTTCGTAAAAATGCTGATCAAAGTCAAGGTATGAAGAACAAGAATATGTATGTATTTAAAAAAATTAGATATTGTTTTATTTCTTCTAGACTTTAACTGGAAAAGAAATTGAAATCGATATTGAACCCACGGACAAAGTGGAGAGAATTAAAGAACGTGTAGAGGAAAAAGAGGGCATTCCACCCCAACAACAAAGATTGATTTTCTCTGGAAAACAAATGTATGAAAACTATTAGAAAAAAATAATAACTTTTCTTTTAATCGTTAACCAAACTCTTGCAGGAACGATGAGAAAACAGCGCAAGACTATAAAGTCCAAGGGGGCTCAGTTTTGCATTTAGTTCTGGCATTGCGAGGAGGCCAATTGTGATTTGTTTTGTTTTATCTGTACTGTTATAATTTAAGTAAGAAAAAATACATCATCTAAAGTTAATTTTTTAGATCTAATAATTTTTGGGTGTATTTAAGTGGACCCCCGGGTGTTTGTTAATATGTATAAACACTTTTATTTAATAACTGTTTGCACAAACATCCTATACAAGAACACCAAAAGCTTAATATTATTTTGTAAAATTAGTTGTTTTTGATGTTAAGCTAAGGTTTCTTATTTGAACAACTAACCACTAACAATAGTAATTTAACAAAGTTAACAGTGATAAAATTACCAATAAAGAAAGCCTTACAATTTGGAAGACAAACAACACAAACCCAACATCAACAAAAAAAAAACAACGTAATACTGATTGTTTTCTCTTCAATGTCAAATTCTTTCTAAACTCGATTTGGCACAATACCATAAGAAATAGCTGGTTTAAAAGAGGTTTTATCCATCTGATAAGCTAGGCGTGACCCAGCCGTATTTGTCATGAGTTCTCACTAAGGACCGGAAACTTTCCTCTGCCGTTCTTCGGCTGAACACTTTTTGTCCTTTGTTTTTTCGTTGAATCCGACCCTGGCCCTTCACCACGCTAGCTGCAAATTGCATGATTACCGCTTCCACTGTATACGCGGACGCCCAACCTCGAGGTGTTAACAGTTCCATACAAATAGCACCTCCTAAAATGTACACTTGCAATTAAAAATGCTCATATATAAATATATATTAATCTATTGTTACAAGATACCTTCCATGACGAAACCTTTTTCGATTCTAGGCGAGATTAGTCTCATAAATGGTGGAGCAAAAGGGAAATTATCTGGAAAGATTAAATGGAGCAAGATATAACGAATTCCCATTTCAATCATGTCCTGCATCAGGTCACTGTCTCTGTCTAACTTATAGACTTTCACGTACCATTCGAACAAATTGTCATCGACTAGTTCAACGGTAAAAACAGGATCTTGTTGGGAATTTTTCAATCTACAATATATTATTACAGGATAAAGACTGAAATTCAGTTGATTTCGATACCTTTGTAAATCTCGAAATTCTTTCATCAGTCTTTTGGCACGTACTGTCTTGTTTTGGATGGCAGTCTCTTCTTTTTTATGCGTTTGAGTTGAACTCTCCGGAGACACCGTGTCTTTGTAACCTTTTAAAGTTGTTAATTTTATTGAATTTCATTAGAAAAATAACATTATTACTTCTTAATAGTCTACGGGCTGGTGAGCCTTGAGCGGAACCACTTGGCTTATTAAGGCCCTCGTCTTTGCTGCTACTGCTGCGCGAAGACTTGAACAGTCTTCGAAAAACGGCGGTGACACGCTCTTTTGGACGTATATTCATTGTGCCTGATTTGAGTAGAAATGTGGATGGGTGGTTACGGATTGATTTGATTTATAGCGTCTTGTTAGATTAAAAATAAAAAATTCCCATAATGTGCTGAAAATATATTTTTTTTTTATCAACTCAGAAACAAAACCCTTAGCAACTGTAACAATTTTCTTATATTAACTTAACTTTGAAAGTAATGTCATATATGATTGACATTAATTATCTCTATTATTGTTTAATGATAAACTCTTCATATTACCACCTTTCCAAAAACCAAAGAAATTGAGTCATTGAAGAACTATGGAAAAATCTGAACAAATTAATCATTATATTAAATTTAAAATGTTGATGTTGATAAAATTAGTCATTTTTTCATTCTCCAATGTGTAAGTAAAAAACATCAGCTGGCTTTTAATTGCTATGTAAATATGCAATTTGTATAATAGATTAATTAATTAAATTTCATACAAAATGTAATATAATGTCTATATGCTTATATTTCTTATTTTCAAAATTTTGAAATCATTTTATTCTACTTTAATTCNCAATTGTTTCTTTTAATTTGTAGTCGCTTTTAATATATTTTTTCATTAATTAAAATAATATCATGTTTGTTTTCAATTTACCATCTTTTTTCTTTCATTTTTCTTCTTCAAACTTAAAATACGTCAATTATAATACTGCGAATCAATTTGTGACACAATTTCTGTTGAGTTCGATTTTTTAGCTGTTTTAGAATTAGAACTAGGCATGCTGATTTCAAAACTGTAGTTAGTTTTTTTCTACCACGTCATGTTTTTTTTCTACGTTTTAATTTTTTTTGTTTTTATTTTTTTTATCTCGCTTTCCGACGTGGTGTGCGAGTTCTAAATATAAATTATTCTTTGTAAACAATATATTTGGTAAATTTTCCCTTTATTTTTCTTTACATGCACATTTTATATGGCTTGAGATAAAGAGAGGATATCCTGTAATTTAAAAAATTGACGTGATAGACAAAAATCGCGGTTATTTTTGGGTTCAGAGGCCAAAAGTTAGTCAAAAACAAGTCACAAATCTAAAACATCGAAATTGCCGTTCTCCAGTGTTATTATAAATTTAATTCTCCATATTTCTTTTAATTTTAACTCATTCAGGACATTTGTTCTTAACCCACGGCCATTGGTTTTATATAAAAAAAAAATCCCACTATATACTGAAAACGTATTTTTTTGTTTGTATAAAGGGAACACCTATGTATCAACTGCAACAATTTTCTTATACAGGATGTCTCACAAATTTCGAAATTGAAAAAAATTGAAAATTAGATAAATTGAAATAAAGGTGTTCTATGGATTAGAAATATTTTTTAAAAAAAGCAACACTTCCAACTATTTATACAAGATAAATTTTAACCTATGCACATACACATTGAACAGTATAGCTGAGAACAAACAATGACTAATAATAAAAAGAAAAATGTAATAAAACATTTTTCGTTTCGAAAATAATTTGAAGGAAATGTTAACAAAAAAATTATCAGATGAAATTTTTTGTTTATAACAACTAAAAAGTAAACAAGTCAGGACGATATAGTTGATAACAACTTCGAACAGTTACTAGGTATAATAAATTAAATGCATTTTTAAATATGTATATTGGTATTTAGGAAATTGAAAATGTTTTATTACATGTTTTTCTTTCATTATTAGTCATTATTTGTCCTCAGCTGTAATTTCTCAAGTTTATGCGTATAGATTATAAATAACCCTGTATAGGAAATGGATGTCAATTCGCTTTCAAAATAGAATATATCCTGTATATTAAATCAAATTTTAATTCTACGGAAAATTATGAACAATTTTTAAATATAATGTCCTATACCTACTTAAATTTTGCGGTTTTCGAAATATTTAAAATGTTCCAAACACAAAATAATAAGTAGAAACATTAAAGTAGCTGCTAATATATTATATTTTTGAACAAAATGTCTTACTTCGTTTAAATCATTGAGTAAAATAATGCAATTTTATACAGGGTATACAGAAAAATAACTTAGTTTTCATTTAGAAATTGTGAAAAACCTTCTTTTTTTTTAATAAAATTAGTATTTAGCACTAAAAATAAGTACTATTTTCAATTCAATTCTCTATACTTGAATCTAACTATTATCATTTTATTAAAAAAAAAAATCCTTTTCAAAGCTCAATATTCAATTGTTTTATTTTAAATGAGGGTTATTAAATTGACCGTGCTCGTCGGAAAACAATCCAGTAGCTATGTTGAAAATGTCGTTTAATTATTAAAATAATAGCGACACTCGAAAATTACATAAACGAAGATAGCTTCAATTTATTTATTATTTATGGTGAACATAACAAAATATTAACCAGAACATGTCATACATTTGGTATTTGATATCCAGAGAAATCAAAGCCATCAAAAAAATTTAAGCGCATAAAAGATAATTTAGAACGAAAATAAAACACCGTTCAAATTAAAAATTACAGGAAAAAAACAAATTTAATAGATGTTCAAAGTTGCGTCCTTGAACTCCTAGTAGCAATTTTTCGCATTTTTTTTTTGTATATGATATATTATTGGATTCAGAATAAAATTTCGAAATTTATGAAACATAAAATAAAATTTGTTGACTATTTAATAAACAATGTTGATAATGGTTTCGAATAACCGAAATATCGTATCGAAAATCTAATAAAACCATCTTCTAGAAGAAAAAAAAGTAACAATACAAATGTCAAACTAATTTTAACATGTATCTCTTGAAAAAAAAAATCGAAAAACAATAAGAAAACTTGATTATTCTCAAGTAATTTTCGACTTATTCGGAATTTTTAGAATTTTAAATCATAATTTTGCAAAATTTGTTCGCAACTTTTCACTAATTTAACCAACTTCCTATCTCTTATAGTTCACGAGATCTTTGCAAAGTGCTTTATTATCCGGAACAGCCTGCAAGTCTACATCTTTTGTTTTCAAAATTTTGAAATAATTTTATGATACTCTGATTATCTTCAAATAAGCTACATAGTAATTCAATTATAATAGTTATATCTTGTAGCAAGTTTCTAAAATAGACTAGTTCACATGTTACCATACAAACTGCCAGAAATTCTGATTCAATACTGAACAAAATTATCAATCTACTACGTGTTTGGAGTAGCACTAACAATAAGACTGGCAATTACTGTTTGACTAATACTACAAGTCCTATTAAAGGGAATAATCAAATTATTAAATAACTTAAAAACTTAACAGATTTTCAATCTGAAATCACGACATCATGTGAAATACGATTAACATCTGTAACAGAACATGAAATTTTTAAACTTATCGTCAATTGGGGTAATAAGGAACACGAGGGGCAATAAGGAACAAATCTTTCAATTTGTGTTCGGAGAAGTTCGTGTTCAATTTTCAACTTGGAAGTATGTGATCATTGAAGGGTTTTATATTAGGTTTGACATTCACACACGTCGAGACTGAAACTTCAACACTACTTCATCCGAACACAAACTGAAAGATTTGTTCCTTATTACCCCAATTGACGGTACTTATTCACAACCTTTTCATATTAACACGTCTCTCGTTTTTCGTTTAACTGAAATGTTTATTGGAACACTTGGTATATTAAAAAATTAAATATATGGTTGGCTTGGTATATTAAAAAAAAAATCAAATTCTAATTAAATCTAAAATTTGGGTTAATTGAACTGGTTGAGATAGCTTAGGTTTGATAATTTTGATAAATTTTATACTAAAAATAACCTTTTTTTTTTTATTTATGGAAATGAGTTACATAATTACTTGTCAAGAAATGCGATTTGTTTTTAATTCGTTGTCAAAAATTATATCTTAGTTTGTAGTACGAAAAACAGGGTTCAACAATTGTATTGGCAACTTTGGATCCACAAAAATAATTCAAATATCGTTCGCTCTATTGACGATAAATATTAGAATAATAAACATCACTTTGTATTTGATTTTTTCAATGGAAAACTACCATTTACTGGAAAAACTAATGTTTTGTAAACATTTAGAATGATATGGAGAAAATTAAATTCTCAATAAGTTTATGACTATTTTGAAACGAACTTCAAATACACTCACCTCTCATGAGCCGCCAATGCATGACAATAAGAAGAAAAACAATTTAATTTTTTTTAAAGAATACAACCAAAAGGGCTTTGTCCGACCCTAGCTGATAACACTACGACGATTAGGGCCGGATTGCGCGTGCACAGACACAAATTACGTACTCTTCTGTTATCGATTCATGCCGAGAGAAACAGTGGCAGAACAGAGTAGAAATTCGAACAAAAAACTGTTTTAGTCTTTTGTTTATTATACAGTTCAAGACAAAAGTACTGAACAAATCTATTAAAGCGATCAAAGTATTTTTTTTTCTAAAATATTTGCCATACACTGTTTATATAAAATCATCAGTGGCGGCACAATGAACGCGATTTTGATAAGACAGCGTTCTGAACATTACTATTAAGTAACTGCAGTTATGGTTCAATAATAGACGAACAATTCAGAAATATACATATATATCGTTTATTATTGCGGATAAATATCAACCAAAACAAACTCACAAGTTAAATAGAATAAAATTATACATCTTTAAAACTAAATTAACATAATATATAGGGCGTTTCATGATTAAAAAATAATTTAATGAAAATCCCTATATATGTATATGAATAATAATAAAAAAACAACAGTAAAATATATGCGTTAATGGGGTGATCGTTTAGCAGTAAATCTGTTTAGTTATGCACTGTGGGTGTTAATGAAGAAAAAATCTGAAAAATTTGTTGATAATCAGCTGTAATCCACAATATATGTATGTGATCTGGTAAAAAATGTCATATAAAATAAGCATCTACATCTATTTACGTCCTCAAACCGGACATTAGCAAAAAATATTTATTCTTATTGCAATGCACTTGAAAATAAAATGCTAATGTTCAGTTTCAACAACATGAGACTAGCCGCCCTTAAAAAGCCAATGAATTAAGCATTTTTATGTCTATCTAGTCTAAAACATATTGCCTTAATTTACTTCAACGAAAGAACAAAAAGAAACCTTACCTACACTACTTACATACTAGAAAAATATCTATTAAATTTTAATTTTATATTTTATTTCAAATATATTATCTTTGAATAGCCATAGCCTGTCAAAAGGGACATTTGCCTAATTTAAACGCATAAAAAATAGTTCATTAACAAGCTGCACTCTTCGTTTCAGACATGTTAAATCGTAAAAACCATGGATTTAATAATTACATATGTATTTATTATGGCAAGTACACGTTTATAGAGGAATGAGTGAGAGATTATTTTGAGGCAAAAGGAACTGTTGTTTAGTGTAAATGTGAAATTTTTCAAAATTGGCAATTAATTCTACGCAGAAACAGCTTATTTCAAATCCTAAACCGTAAACCCGATAACACATGTAAAAATCACCAAAAAACAGTGATGCTTATTTGTGCATTCCCATCGTCAATTCTATATAAAATGGAACATGGTATATGGAAACGAGAATTGTCAAAACGTCCCGTATATTGTCTAGAACTAATATCCGAATTAAATAAAATGCAATTTTAATATCTTTAGACAATATGGAATTTCGCATTATAGAAATATAAAAATTAAAGTAAATAAATGCATCTGTCTTGTCTATACTTTACGACTCTTCAAAATTTGATCTATCACAAAAGAAATGCATTTGATTGCTTGAAAGAAATAATAATATCGAATAACAGTTCTAACCTGCACCTCACCTAACGCATTACAACCTAAATGGTAAGATTCAACACAAAATTAAAATAGTCGGTGTCGTCTTTTCAGCTCATTTCTACGCCACTGGGGCATACGATAAAATTCGGCCCGAGTTGCTTGGAAGATCGCCTCGAATTCTTGATCGGATAAATGGCGCTAAAATAAATTATTATTATTTGACGAAACATTATATCAATTTTTCTCTATTCAAAGTGAACATTCAAGTATGATTTGTTATTGCAATATGCAGAAGGTTTTTACTAAGGCATTATTTAAGTTTGCGGGACGAAACAAAAAAGAAGCATATATCGTCGGTCTCTGGACGTAGAAGCGTAACCTATAAAAAATTCGAATTTTAGATTTTGTCATTTTTATAAACATTTAAATGCACTCTTTTACTTTAAAAAGTTGGGTAAGTGTATTGTATTTTGTTGCCCTGAAAATAGTGATTTACAAAATAGAAACTATAGGTATTACTTATTATATATCCCGCCGTTATTTTTTTCGTTGTCTTATAAAATTTACAAAATGTTTGTTATGTCTTTACGTCCGAAGATCAACGTTTTGTTTTTTAATTTTAAGAAACATCAAAGAACTAGAGCGATTTGCTCCTGGACGAAGTTCTACAGATTTAATAACTGTTTTCTAAACGTCATATACTATTTCATACTTGAACAATTTAGCCACTTTAAATTTTTTACAGTTAAAATTTTACCTCTAAGTTTAGCCTATCAACGTCGGCCGGGAGACGATAATTGGTGATCATTAGCAAATGGTATGGGTAAATTTTCACCGGTTCGTTGATCAACATCTGATGAGCCATGTTTGGAAGGCTGCGTCTCACCTGAGACCCGTAACCGCTGCCCGGAATTCCGAAACGTCCCACAGCGTACGACGTCGGTCCCAATTCCGAGTGCTACAACAAAATACAACATAATATTACAAAAAAAGGGGGGTTTCTCTCCTCTCCAACGTTCGCATATGCACAACGAGAAACAATTGCTTGCTAATCTAATTTGAAATGACGCACCATTTTCGTTTTAAATATATTCAATGTTTCAAATATTTAAAATTTGATTAGTAGTGTACGTTGCTTGATTGGAAATATGTTACAATTTTTTTCATTTTCGCGAGATTTTCAAAATAAAAAAAAACTCGTTTCTCGTTCTGAATGTTTCAAAAGTACCTAATGCAAGAAAGTTAATTTTGTAAGTATTGTAGTTAAGATGTTAATTGAGTTTCTAGCGTTAACTTTGTTTTATTTACTTGGAAAAAGCATTATTTACATACCATTCTAGTTTCGACATCCGTGATGGACCCGGTTGAAACTAAGGAAAAAGGCACTAGTTTTAGTATCGTGAACAATTAAACTCCATTTCTATAATAATTTTATCAGTTTTACTATTTTTTTTTCAAGAAATCAAAGACCCGAAAGTTCCCCATCGAAAAATTACTCTCCCAAAAATCATGCAAAATAGTAGTTTTTAATCTAAGTACTGTATGTTAAACCGATATTAAGTTTTCATCTACCCTTTAATGCTTCAAATCAAAATCCAACAAATTTTTTTAGGGAACATTCCTTTGTGTGGGAAATAAAAAAATCCAACTGTAAATTTCAAAGAAAAAAAAGCAACTGAAAGGGAAGCGAAAATTGTCTAATTTCTTTTTTCTGTGGATACTCACTATCGGACTTTCCTGAGCTAAAATCGGTGCTGTGGGTTTTAACACCCATCCCGCTAAACGAATAGTCACCCTGTGGATATAGAGATACCGAATATCAATTACGACACTTACGACTACGCACTGTATGTGTGTGTATATAGGTATAGGCATATTATACATATACTTACTGTATCCTACCAAAGTCAACCAACAAGAAATACAAGAATCTAGTCATCACACTTTAAAATTGATGCCTCCTTAGAAACTGCATCAGGCTGAGAGTAGGATAATTATAGCCTGTCCACAAAGAAACTTCAGGTATCACTTAATGCGGTACAATTATATTTGGACTTGCCACGTTCGAAATGAAAATAAAGATCAAAAGTCAGCGCTGAAATAAATTTCAGGACATGTCAGGTTGAAGGATTTTCTAAGTCTCTATATTTCTAAGGTTTCTTCAGCACCGAAACAAGAAGGCTTCTTAATTAAACAGAAAAGAGAGCAAACAATCATCGCTGACACCTTAACTGGACATTAGTCAGTGAAGCGTTCTGAAGCGGCACGAAATGAATTCACAGTGTAGGTTTTGTGATGTTGAATGTGATACTCTAGTCACAGAGTACAACACTTCGAACATGAATATCTGGACTCAGAAATCCTGTAGTATATGAAATATGATTCACATCGGTAATGCCGCTAAGTAAGTAGCTTAAGTACAATAAATAGTTAACATATGTGTTACACAACAAGATTGTCCATTTTTTAGTTTTTCCCATAGAACCTAGATCACTTAATCGTAAATCCTTCGACAGATGTTATAGGTGTTGTAATTTAAAATTACAATGCAGGTTTAATTAGGAAAAAATTATTTGACTTTTTCAACTATTCTGAACTTGATGTTTTTTCTCGACGATCTAGCGAATGATGACGAAATTCTTAGATTTCTTGCCGGATTATATCTTTTGTCCTATACAGGGTGAGTCAAAATATAATGATTTTAGGTTTATTCAAAGAAACAATTCTTTTTTTCATTAAATAATATGCTGTTATGTCTCACCTTGTATACTTTTTTTCTTAAATTTGTTTTTAATTAGTTTAGACACATATGTATGTATATTTATACAAATATACAGTGTAGTTCACATAAGATATATTACTGCAATAATTAATAAATTGAATAAGGCAACACTGTATACATAATTACGTAAAAACACATAAATCTGGAAACATTGATTGTTCAATATTTTCCTCGGGAGTGATCTCAAAAATCATCAAAACATAAGGAATTTGGATAAAACTTCTTTTGTTTAAAACACAATGCAAACTGGATCTGGCAAATGTCTCATCTCACAGTCAAACTGATGGATAATCGTGTTAACTACTATGAATATCAAAGTCGTTTCCAAACCTTTGTGAAGTACTTGATATAATTATGCCTTTTTTTACATTTGGAGAAATCTAATTAGGTTGTACTTAGTTACATTAAATATATCTCAAATATTGCATACGCTGCTTCTGCACTCTGGACATGTACTTCTAATTCTATAATAATGGTAAGGAGAAAACAAACACCAACAAAACAAAGACACATGCTCAAACGTCACAAAAACAACAATCACACTTAACACCATATTAAATTACGTTCTAGCGTTCGAAAGTTGATACAACAAAAACATTAATAACGTCAAAACAATTTTTCTCTCACACACACACGCACACAATTTTCGGGGGTAGTGGTTGACTTACAGGAATATGGGGATAACTACCGGCCGTTGACGAAAATGTATGAGACCGGGGAGCCAGGCCGTATCCAGGTTTCGGAACATGTCTTAGAGCGCTCACAACTGAACAACAAAATGTCAAATTATATTTCCTCAATTGGGAAGACATTCGAAATGTTTTCAACGATTCAGAAATAATTTAAATCACATTGGAATGGCCGATACACATTAGTGAACACAGCTGCAGAAGTGTAAGTTTTATTCCTGAACCGTTCTCTTAGAAAAAATTATACTTACGAATCATCGACTGGAAACTTCTCCCAAATGCTTACATATACGGTTAGTATGTATACAAGGTGTACCAACAAAAAGACATTAAATACAAAAAAACAAATAAATTCCGCATACGTACACACCCATTTCACACTTGTTTGTGTTTAGACAGTGGGTCAAAATGGTTAATTTAACGACAATACTTACGTAACCGTTTCCAGTGGGTAGGGTGCTTGATTTCAGTCCATAACCAGGTCGGGGTATTGGTCTCAACGACGATACTACTATACGGCACGCAAAAAATAAAACAACAAAAAAGAAATTAACACATGCAAAACTTAAATCCCAACTAAACAACACGCCCGTGTCTCACCTTAATCGCTACTTTACGGTCAACTGTGGCAAGAATGTCAGAACATTTACGTTCTCATATTTGATTTTTGAAATTTATTAACCCCAAATTATATATTACTTTGAATCTTACCATTGTAATTCCAACCGCTGGGTCGGCTCATTGAAGATGACCTGCAACTGTACGATTTGTCGTAATCGTCATCGTCGAATGGTCTGGAATGGTCCAAATTGCGCGAGGGACTCGCCCCAATAGGATTATCATATCTCAGCCTATAGGTTGGTTCCTTATTAGCCGAAGGAGTCCTGGAAATCAATTACATTTTTCAACATTTTAATACCTACATTTATCGCAAATTTACCTGGAAGCGTTCCTCGGATCCAAATTCACCGCCTTCCACTGCTTAATCTTTTCTCGTTCTTTAACGTTTTTCAAAAACACTTTGCCTATACCGCTGCCCAATTTACTCAACTCCTCCTCTTCTTTTTTCAATTTAATATCCTGAATTTCCTTTTCAGTTAGTCCATCAATTTCTTCTTCTTCCGAATCAGGCACCCCCTTATACGAATCGGACCATCGCTTTCTCCGCTCTAAATTTAAGAAATTAAAATTTGTTTTTGTTTTTTACAAAATATAAAAAAATAACAGTACCAGGATCAGTATACGGATAAGGCGGGGCCGGAAAATCGTCTCTCTCAATTTTAGGAGGTTCTCCTGGAGCTGGAGGTTTAGCTCCTGGATAATGACTCAATTCTATTGGTTCTTCATTGTTCATGTGAGGCGATTTAGGTCTGGGAGTCTCACTTCGAATGGAATCTACTAAAACTTTCATAGCTGACCGCGACCCATAACGTTTACCTCCAGCACCGAGAGAAGACCGTAAAGAATTTTGTGCTAAAACATAATATTAAAAAAAAATGGCAATTATTATTTTAGAAAAAGCTTACATGTAGGCCGGTGAAAATGTGGTGAAGTAGGTGGTTTATCGTAAGGATCAATAGGTTTCTTTAAGTAACCTAAACTGGGCTCATCTGTTAGGTAACTGTAAGTATAAATTCTTGATATATCATCGGCTAAGGTTCCAGACTTGTTGTACTCTCTAAGAATCAATCCAGGCGAAGGAGTTCTATAGGTGGTGTGACTGTAATGCTGTTAAAAACAAACAAAACAAGAATTTTTTTAGCGAGGTTAAAACCAGAAGAAACAATTCGCAATCAAAATGGTGAAAAATGTTGAAACGAACCTTTCTATGCATGCTTGGAGGGCTATACAACGAACCGTTCATACTAGAAGTGCGCGATCTCAGGGAAAACTAAAAACAACATGCGAAAAAAAACTGAATAAAATAATATTTAAAAAATGACATATCCTAAGAAGTTTTAAGCAAAATTAAAATAAAACATTCCTCAATAAATATAAGAAACAAGTACTAACCTGAAGTTCACTAGCACCACTAGTGCTATGCCTATCATAATCTTTGGTGCTAATATCTGTATCAGTCACGTTACCATTTTCAGGACCGTTTAAAATTAAGCCATCTTCAGTTTGGGGTCCTGGCCCGCATCTAGGATGCCACACTGCGCCTCCCTATTAAAAAAATAGAATTACTATAGATATTCTTATATGATGATATGACCAAACCACTTTCAAAAGTGGAGGATTACCTGCAAATACATTTCTTCGCCGTCTCCGAAGGGATCGCCACATTTCGAGCATCGTGCGCACGTCGGATGGAAATGATGATTATCGCCAGCCTGAAAAAGACAACATGTGAAATTTTATTTTTTCTTGAGTCAATTAAAGCAGATTCGCGAATATTTAGTAGCTTCTATTTATGAACACTCGTTAATTAGTTTATCTGTATTTAAGAAGTCGTAATGATAAGAAAAATTTCATAATCATATACATATGTATATACTACGTACATTCTTAAATACAAATTCTTTTCAGTCATTAAAATATTAATAATCAAGATTATGCAATTGCCTAAAAATGTTATCAAGAAACCAGCGGGAGAAAGATGAATATACCAACACCAGGATTTACTATTTTTCTAACATAACAGGATCATTCTAAAAATATTTAAGTAAAATTAAACAAATAAAAAAGAATTTATAATCCCGAATAAAGTCGTCATGTGCGTTGTCGCAAACCAACGAAATTTCTATACTATATGTCAAACTTTTAGATAATTTGTGTACACGTAACTTGAATTTGTAGAAATTATAATATCGTTTACATCGACGGTCTCTCCAACAATTTTTTTGCATACACAGCAAAATGGTGGAATTTTGGAGTAGAAGATGGTCAGTAATAACAAGCGTAAAATCAGATATGGTTCTGAAAACATTTATCCCAAACTTATGCTTTTAAATCTAAGGTTCTAAAACCAATACTCCTAACTGGCGTTTTTGGCTCGTATGCCTGGATTGTCGTAATTATTTCTCTTTAATAAATTACTGCATCAGACGTCGGAACACATTTACTCAGTGTAGAAATACTAGAAGTCAATGGAGAAAAATATTTTGATGCTATGCTAAACCTTCTTAGTCACTGTTTCTAGGAAATACCACTTTTAAAATCGTTACTGTACGAAAAAGCTACAGATTCACGTCGTTCCATCGTTCCAAAACAAACACTTATTAAAGCATTATACGCTTGATTTAAGATTCAGATATGATATTATGGCAAGTAGCGAATGACGTCATTAATAATTTTTATAATTACAAGCATGTTGTTTGATTTTGAAACTTTAAGAATAACCCTCGTATTAAATGAAATAATATGTACCTGTAACCGCATAAATAGCAATTAAAGATAGTAAACGATGTTAAAATTAAACGATGACATCATTCACCTTGTACGGTTCACATATTACCAATTTATTTGTTTATTTTTAACCGTCCACTCAGTGGACCAATTGTTTACATTCCTTATTTTGCGAAAACTATACAAAAATCCATCTATTATTACATAATTACGTGTAAATATTGCATACTGTACGGGAGTAATCATTATTTGAATAATAATGAATTCAGAACTTACTTGTAAAACTTTTCCACTAATGTACCGATTACAATAAGCGCACTTAACACCAAATTGTTTTTGGTAGTCTCGTTCGCAGTACGGTACCCCATCTTTGCCCATATACTCCCCATGGAGTACAGCTTGACAAGAGTGACACTTGAAGCACCATATATGCCAACTTTTATCCAACGCAACTAGTACCTGACCCTCTTTAAGGTCTTCACGACATCCAGCACATTCTAAATTGCAATTTCTGTTATAGAAATCGAAGAAAAAATAAATAAAATAGTACCATTTGGCAAAGATGGACTGTTAGTTTTACTAGGACTGGTCTTGGGTGTGGCCTCTCTAACTGGAATATTTACACATTTTTGACAGAGCACCTCTTTTCCTGTGTAAGTCACTTTCTCTCCAGATGGAAATGGTTGGCGACATCTCGCGCACGTGAAACATTTTTGATGGAAGGTTTTTCCTAAGGCAGTGACAACCTGAAGAATGGACATTGTTAAATATTTTAGATTTTTGTATTTTAATTAAAAATGGAATCTTACTTCTCCTTCAACGTAATCGCCACATGACGAGCATTTGGTGCCGAAATTCCTTTGGTAGTCAGCTGTGCAATAATAAGCACCATCTTTGCTGAAATAGCCCCCTTGGGCAAGGGATGAGCCACAGGCCTTGCATTTGAAACAACCGGTGTGGAAATATTTATCTTGGACCCGCAGGACTTCTCCAGAACACTTTTTTTACAAGATTGGCAGTATGTTTTGCCTGAAATGTTAATGTTACCCATTAATAATTCCCGTAAAATATCTAGTTTATGGTGTCTTTAAATGTTAAATACTTTGAGGTTCAATAATTCTGACTAGTAATTACAACATCAAACATAAATTATTGCATATTAAAACAACATTTTTGGGTAATCCGTTTTACATTACCATTCAGGATTATGACTATTAGCTAATTATCTCAGAAGAGGTTGGAATTATTAATTATCAGCATCTTGAGGGACATTACACTAGGCTAATTGAATAAACAAATGTCTTGACTACTTAATGTTTCATAATTTCACATTCAACACTTAATTATTACACCATTTCCCACGTTTTTCCACCTCAAAAATGATATTTCACGTCTCAAATGGAACCCGTGAACAGGTCCCACTGTGCCATTTGTTAATTGGAGCAAAGTGTAATAACTTTCAAACGATACTTGTAAAATCATCATCCATCCATCCATCGTTCCCACCTTAATTCAGTGAAATTCACGAAAATTCTTCGACTTACCCATGATTTCTTAATATCTAAAGGTAACTTGGGGTTTTCAAATGTAAAGGTGCCGTCTATAATAAGAACATAATGCGAAAAATCACTTTTAAAAAGAAAAACTACACGTGAAACTGAGAGAATTCCTATAAGTCGATATCTTCCAACGACAGACACCGAAAAATGAAAATGAAACAATGGGCGAGCCCGAATCGATGTTGCCAATCGTTGCTGTTATGTCAAATCTGCCAAATGTCATCTATTTAAAAAATATTAAATATTTTTGTTTTTCTAGTTTTCACGAAATTTCATGTAAAATCGAAATTACTTTGGAGTTCGTAATTTTATTTGTTTTATTGAATATTACGTAAGCCACTGAGAGAAATTTTTATTATAGAACAATCATTATTCCACGTCACTGGTTTGGAATGACGCCTTGTCAGTGGCTCAACTGTCGCCACCTTAAGAAGGCAAAAATATTTTAACAATGTTTCGCATTAACTTCATTTAATTTTAATAAAAATACCTTTGGATGCACGAAAATCGAACTAAAATGAAGCTTATTTAATTAAATTGATCATTTAAACTTGAAATTCGTCACAAATCATCACAAACTATTATAGAATTTAAAAAAATTTATTTACTGAATGTTGGCAGTATATGGAATTTGACAGTGCGTAAAATGGCTGACATCTAAATATTCAGGAGTTTTCTTTGTTTTCAGTTTAATTTTTCTTTATTTAATCTTGTTAAAATGAAAAATGCATATTTCTCGTGTAAAATAATCTAACGGGAATCGATTGACAGTGATTGCAGTGCCCTACGGATTAGATTTAAGGCGAAATTACGGTGCGTTCCTCAGGGTTTGACGCAAAAATCTGTCAATCTCCCAGTAGCAGATTCTAATTTATTTTTGCATTTCCAAAGGTAATTAACATTGCCAGAGTGCGAATGTATATATAGCAATGATGGGATAAAATATAATTTTATATTTATCTTATTATAATGACCCAATTGTCGTTCAGGAACTGTTAAAGGATTGTCACTCAAGATAGGTCCTTTTGCAGGTGATTTTTAAATGGATACTATTTTCAGCAGGAAACCTCTACTCAATTTACAAATTATGTTACGATGCAGGAATTCTTGAACGTGTCATTTTATTAAACAACGTCCAAGTCCTGCTAATAGTGAGTTATTATACAAATATGCACACTCTTATCTTACTTGCCCATGAAATTTAAACTTAAGTATTTTCACATTATTCATTACTAATGTTCTTTTAGGTAAAGATTTTTAAAGTGGCTGGAGTCAAGGTGCACCATGTCCTATTCTAATGATGATGCTGTTCTGAACATTTAGTTGTAAACTGAGTATGGGCCAAGCGCCTCGGCTTCTAGACATGAATCCCAACACTTCAGCCCGTTCACCGGGTTACCATCAANATTATTGCATATTAAAACAACATTTTTGGGTAATCCGTTTTACATTACCATTCAGGATTATGACTATTAGCTAATTATCTCAGAAGAGGTTGGAATTATTAATTATCAGCATCTTGAGGGACATTACACTAGGCTAATTGAATAAACAAATGTCTTGACTACTTAATGTTTCATAATTTCACATTCAACACTTAATTATTACACCATTTCCCACGTTTTTCCACCTCAAAAATGATATTTCACGTCTCAAATGGAACCCGTGAACAGGTCCCACTGTGCCATTTGTTAATTGGAGCAAAGTGTAATAACTTTCAAACGATACTTGTAAAATCATCATCCATCCATCCATCGTTCCCACCTTAATTCAGTGAAATTCACGAAAATTCTTCGACTTACCCATGATTTCTTAATATCTAAAGGTAACTTGGGGTTTTCAAATGTAAAGGTGCCGTCTATAATAAGAACATAATGCGAAAAATCACTTTTAAAAAGAAAAACTACACGTGAAACTGAGAGAATTCCTATAAGTCGATATCTTCCAACGACAGACACCGAAAAATGAAAATGAAACAATGGGCGAGCCCGAATCGATGTTGCCAATCGTTGCTGTTATGTCAAATCTGCCAAATGTCATCTATTTAAAAAATATTAAATATTTTTGTTTTTCTAGTTTTCACGAAATTTCATGTAAAATCGAAATTACTTTGGAGTTCGTAATTTTATTTGTTTTATTGAATATTACGTAAGCCACTGAGAGAAATTTTTATTATAGAACAATCATTATTCCACGTCACTGGTTTGGAATGACGCCTTGTCAGTGGCTCAACTGTCGCCACCTTAAGAAGGCAAAAATATTTTAACAATGTTTCGCATTAACTTCATTTAATTTTAATAAAAATACCTTTGGATGCACGAAAATCGAACTAAAATGAAGCTTATTTAATTAAATTGATCATTTAAACTTGAAATTCGTCACAAATCATCACAAACTATTATAGAATTTAAAAAAATTTATTTACTGAATGTTGGCAGTATATGGAATTTGACAGTGCGTAAAATGGCTGACATCTAAATATTCAGGAGTTTTCTTTGTTTTCAGTTTAATTTTTCTTTATTTAATCTTGTTAAAATGAAAAATGCATATTTCTCGTGTAAAATAATCTAACGGGAATCGATTGACAGTGATTGCAGTGCCCTACGGATTAGATTTAAGGCGAAATTACGGTGCGTTCCTCAGGGTTTGACGCAAAAATCTGTCAATCTCCCAGTAGCAGATTCTAATTTATTTTTGCATTTCCAAAGGTAATTAACATTGCCAGAGTGCGAATGTATATATAGCAATGATGGGATAAAATATAATTTTATATTTATCTTATTATAATGACCCAATTGTCGTTCAGGAACTGTTAAAGGATTGTCACTCAAGATAGGTCCTTTTGCAGGTGATTTTTAAATGGATACTATTTTCAGCAGGAAACCTCTACTCAATTTACAAATTATGTTACGATGCAGGAATTCTTGAACGTGTCATTTTATTAAACAACGTCCAAGTCCTGCTAATAGTGAGTTATTATACAAATATGCACACTCTTATCTTACTTGCCCATGAAATTTAAACTTAAGTATTTTCACATTATTCATTACTAATGTTCTTTTAGGTAAAGATTTTTAAAGTGGCTGGAGTCAAGGTGCACCATGTCCTATTCTAATGATGATGCTGTTCTGAACATTTAGTTGTAAACTGAGTATGGGCCAAGCGCCTCGGCTTCTAGACATGAATCCCAACACTTCAGCCCGTTCACCGGGTTACCATCAAAAGGCCATGGAGGAAATTCAGGTATAATAAAGACATCTAAAAAGTTACTAAATTTATATGAAATGTTTTTAGAATTCCTTGCGGCCGTTTGCTAAAAGCGCTGGCGAGACTGTTGGTTCCAGTGCAGCCAGCACTATTTCAAATTTTTCCCAAACAAGTGGAGTTAGTTCATTGAGTTCAGCTTCAGGTTCCAATGGTGATAATGGCAAAGATCATTTGCAGTCCAGACACGGATTAGCTCATTTACTTAGCCTAGGATATTCTGAAGTATGTAAAATTAACAAAAATCTATTTGTTTTAGAACTCTGCGCTTTTTTAGGATACTTCTATGAGGGCTCTACAAGGGACAAACGGACGTGTAGATTTGGCACTAGATTACTTGGTAAAATTGCCTGAGTCGAGCAAAAACAGTTACACAAAGCTTATACGTAAACCAAGTATTGAAAGAGAACTTGTTCATCCAAGAGGAAGTCCAGCGTTGGATTCTGGAGCTGGTAGTTCTAGAAGTGATAGTCCCAGAATGACAGACATTCATGGATCCAGGTTTGTATGAAAGTCTTCTATTCTTGTCATTAGTTTTTACATATTTATAGGTATTCACCTAGTTTTGCGGAGCCACCTCCGCCTCCACCTCCACGGACTACTCCACCACCGCCACTTCCACATGCTCCACCAGCCTATCAATCCTCTGTGCCCAATAACGTGCAGCAAATGTTCAAACGCATGTCTCCCGCCCCTCCTGTTGTTCCTTCCCGAGCTCCGACTACAGCTCCCGGTGGTGGAACGTATGGGACATCGGGTCAAAGAGGTACCAGTCCTGTGAGTGGTGGAGCATCTAGTCGACAACCAATGGTGGTACAGAACGGGCCACAAGTGAGATTTTTATAGACTTTAGATTGTTTTAATTATTGGATAAAAATATAGGTACAGCAACAATTATCTCAACAAATGCAAGCGCTTAGTTTGTATCCAACTGCCGGAGTAAATTCTGCTGAGCCTCCCCCACCGTATCCTCTGATTGGTAGTGGCGCGGGTTCTAACGCTCCACCTCCTCCTAGTTATTCAGCATCCATACAAAACCGGCAAAGCCCCACACAGGATTTCAGAAAAAGTCCTTCGTCTGGTATTTATTCTGGATCCACGTCAGCTGGTAACCTGTCAAGTTTTAATTACTTCATAGTTAATCTACTGAAAATACATATAGGTTCACCTAGTCCAATTCCAGTCTCAACGACAACTACACCAACTCCAATGGCAAGACCTACTCCGTTGCAGGCTTGGGGAGCGCGCCAAACCGTCTCCCAACCTCCGATCATAATGCAGTCGGTGAAAAGTACCCAAGTGCAAAAACCGGTTTTACAAACCGCCACCGCTCCGCCAATACCGCCTACTCCAACCGGCCCGAGTACTCCTCCAGCAACTTCGGCTCCTCCTCCGTCATATACCGTTTCTATTCAACAAAAAGTCTACACAAATGGAGGAGGCGCTTCAGGAAAACCAGCAGCGCCTCTTCCAGGCCCCACTTCTGGTCCTGGAGTCCCAATTCCTTCCACTGAGCCACCGAGTTATGCAAGTACCATGCAAGCGAAAGCAAAAGCGCAACGGGGACATCCACCATTACCGCCACCTCCATATACGGAGGATGCACATTACGCATCTTCAGGACACGGTCATCCACCATTGCAAAGAAAGTATTCGCCGGCAGTAGGCGGGACTACGGACTGTTGTCGATCAGACAGTCCATTATCGACTGGGTCCAGTGATGGAAGGAATTTGTATCCAGATAATGGAGCTCCTCCTTTACCACCAACAGGTAAGCCATCTTTTTAAATTAACTGAGCTGATATCCAATTTTTAGCGTCATCGTCAGTGAAAACCAACAACAATCACACAATGAATGGAAATTCATCTAATGAGAGTAACTGCAGTAAAAATTCAAATGAGATTCCACCTCAGTTACCGCCCTATGCAAAAATTAAACATCAGGTAATTAGCTGTTTTGGTATCACAATAATAGACTTTTCTGAATGTAAATGATTTGTAGTCACCAATACCAGAAAGAAAGAAAATTAGTAAGGAAAAGGAAGAAGAACGTAGAGATGGAAAAGTGAAAAATTACTCACCACAAGCGTTTAAATTCTTTATGGAACAACACATCGAAAACGTTATAAAATCTTATAGGCAAAGAATGTACAGGAGAATGCAATTAGAAAAAGAAATGGTGAAAATCGGTATGTTTTTTTAATGAAAATTAACGATTTTCCCTTAATAAGATATATTTAGGTTTAAGCACAGAGGCTCAACAACAAATGCGCAAGATGCTCTCGCAAAAAGAATCAAACTACATAAGACTTAAGAGAGCTAAAATGGATAAGAGCATGTTTGTCACTATAAAACCCATTGGGGTTGGAGCCTTCGGAGAGGTGACCTTGGTTAGAAAAATTGATACAAACCACTTATACGCAATGAAAACCCTTAGAAAAGCTGATGTTCTGAAGCGCAATCAAGTATTACTTAGTTGTAACTCTTTTGCAGTCAATTTTTTAATGCAATGTTTATAGGTGGCTCATGTCAAAGCAGAAAGAGATATTTTAGCCGAAGCGGATAATGAATGGGTAGTAAAGCTCTATTATTCATTTCAAGACAGTGACATTTTGTATTTCGTCATGGATTATATTCCCGGAGGCGACTTGATGTCCTTATTAATTAAATTAGGCATTTTTGAAGAAAGTTTAGCAAGGTATGCTTGGCTTTTTTCGCATAACAATTCCCATGTAATGTTTGTTTAGGTTTTATATAGCGGAATTGACATGTGCAGTGGAGAGCGTCCATAAAATGGGCTTTATTCATAGAGATATCAAACCAGACAATATTCTTATCGATAAAGATGGTCACATTAAATTAACAGATTTTGGTTTATGTACCGGTTTCCGATGGACGCACAATTCCAAGTATTACCAGCCAAATGGTAATTATAAGTTTGACTATTTTAAAATCAATTGTTATCTATTTGAGAAAACTTGCAGGAGATCATAGCAGACAAGATTCAATGGACCCAATAGACGATTGGACGGAGGAGTGCAAGTGTAAAGCGTTAAAACCGCTTGAAAGAAGACGACGACGTGAACATCGTTGTTTGGCACATTCACTTGTTGGTACGCCCAATTATATCGCTCCGGAAGTGTTACAACGAACCGGCTATACTCATGTGTGCGATTGGTGGAGCGTAGGTGTGATTCTGTATGAAATGTTAGTGGGTCAGCCCCCATTTCTGGCAAACACCCCTGCTGAGACTCAATATAAGGTTTTTTATAGACATTGTTTAAAAAGAAAGTTTTCATTAAGATTTTTCTAATAGGTTATAAACTGGGAAACTACGCTTCAAATACCCAAACAAGCGAATTTGTCCAAGGAGGCTACAGATCTGATTTTGAAGCTGTGTTGTAGTTCAGAAAAGCGTCTGGGGAAAAATGCAAATGAAATTAAGAGTCATCCATTCTTTAAAGAAATTGATTTTGAAAAGGTTGTTTTTAATTCTTTTTAAAATTACAGCTTTTTAACCAAAAATATATTTTAGGGTTTAAGAAGACAGCCCGCGCCTCATAAACCACGCATAGAATACCCGACTGATACATCAAACTTTGATCCCATTGACCCAGACAGATTACGTAACAGTACTTCAATAGATTCGTCAAATTCCGACGATCTAACCGATAATTCTAAACTCTTCCATGGATTTTTCGAATTCACTTTTAGGTAAGCTCATTAATGGAGAGGTACATACCTATATAGTGTTTTAACTAATTATAATTCATAGGCGGTTTTTTGACGATGGAGGCGTGGCTGCCTTTAATAAAATCAACCTGGACGATAATGAGAATCAAGGCGGACCAGTCTACGTGTGACGCTTTTGAGCGGTTGGAAGCCGCCCGAAATTCAATTTGGCTGTGCAGGTGCCCAGCGTCTAAGGTGATAATACCACTGTAGTTTACTTCTGAATGAAGAAAATCCCACAATAACACACATGTGCCTTGCACTAAAATGATAATTTATTCGGAAGTAAATTTTATAAAGCTTTTCTGATAAACGGACACGCCTCGGCGAGCTTAGACATGGATGGGGCGCTCTTGTGTCTCTTTATTCAGAGAAAATTGTTTGCATTCTTGTTCAGGCAAGCGAGAGTACATATAATTCTATATGAGATTATAAAGAGTTTGTACAATGTATCTGTTATGTTACTATTACGTGTAATTTATTAATATTTTTCAGTTTAATACGTCATATTATACACTTACATGGTTACTGCACAGTTAACAAAATAACTGAATCTTTGGGTTTGTAACTGAACAAACTGTATTTTAAACATTTCCTTGCGTAGGCACCCCAAAAACTGTACAGTAAACCTGAAAGTAGTAGAGTAGGGCGTTTAAAGTGACCACCAGCTGTCACTTGTAACTGACATGTCTACTAATTATTATTCATTTCTTGCTTAAGTATGCATGTGTCAAAATGGTTGGGCTTCGTGTCTTATTACGTCATAACCAAAGTCATTATTAGCTGCCTTAGGTTTTTAAGCTGTTCTGTATTGTATACGTGCTCAAGTTGCTGGTTGGCTCTGTTTTGTTTTTGATAGGCACCCAAAAGCCCCTCGATTTTGTTGTTGGAAGCTTAAACTTGAAGGAAATCAAAAGATTAATGGTGCTATACTACTGTTTTTAATTTATATTTAACCGATGTGATAAGATTTTAAAGTGTTGTTGCGCAACAGCAACAATTAATAAAAATTTTATGAAAAAAGAAAGCAAAGTACTAATTATAAGTGAATAAATATGTAAATATTACATACCTATATTATAAATAATGAGACGTATCGTTGGTTGTTTATTGAGTGACAAAATAAGGTTGACAATTGATTGTGTTTTTTTTTGAGAAAGAAGAGCCACTGCCTTTTATTAAGTTTCGTTTAGTTGGGCTTCGATATGTCTGCTCGAGTATCTTTTAATATTATGTATTAACTTATTTAAAAAGAAAACATGCTGTGTTAGAATATATTTAGAATTTAATTATATTTTGCTCATATAATTTTTTTATATTAAAAGGTGTTTTGACAGTTGACAGCGCTTTTGTTAAAACGTCTTTTTATTTAAGATATTTATTTTTTTTCTATTTCATTGCCTGTTTTTTCTCTTACTTCTTATTGTTTAAGTGATAAAATTTGTAATTTAGTATCGTTTTTTTCTAGTCTATCAAATATACATACTAGGTACCGATTTTTTTTATATACATATATTTTTTGGTTCCTGATGAGAATTATTACAAAAACGTGCATAGTGCTGGATTATTTCTAATATTTAGTTTGAAAATTGTAAATGTGTGTAAATAAATATATATTTTTGAAAATTACCTAAATAGATTTGATTGGTTTCCATTCTTAAATATTTCGACCAATAGAATTCGATGACGTAGCGAAATTGACTAACTTCACTCATATAAACAAATGCTGTCGATTTGTTGTTGTTCGTTTGACGTTTCCTGAAGGGGCGTCAAACGCAGCACAGAGAGATCGACAAAGGAGTCGCCATTTTGTTATTTTACCATTTACATTTATCGAATTAATTTGTCGTCATCTCAAATAAAATTTTCGCTATTGTCTAGGAAATTGTCTGTGATATTCTAGTGCGTGTAGTTGTGGTGATATTTTCAAGTGGCATGCAAAGTTGTTAGAGGGAAAAATACATTTTTATTTTGGGTGAAGTATATTTGGTAGGAAAGAAAGAAAAGGGGCATTTCCAAGCCGATTCACGATGAGTACAAAGGATGACGAATACGACTACTTGTTCAAAGGTAAGTTGACCCATTTTCGATCATTGCCTTTTTTCTGATGACACATAGACAAGTCATCAAATGAGCAATAAAATACGTCAAAAGGTCAACAGCCAATATTAGATCAATGAGTTTTTATAGGTTTTTTATTTTATTAAAGAGAATACCCCTATAACTTCGAACAATTTCCTAAATTGGTTTAAGAATTCTTAATAGGGGGCAGGGTTTATTTAATACCGTAAACTAGTTTTCATGCACAATACATCTTTGTTATTGAAGTAGGTTTTCGTAAAAATCCACTCTCATTCACATAAAGATCCCTATTGAGAACACCAAATTCCATTTAATCATTTGGTATTATGATTATCATTTGATTTTTCTAGCGACAAATCATAACATAAAAATTTACTTTGCCTGTCTTATAACATACGTATGAAAATTTTCATGGACTTTTCTTGTTTTCACCAACAATAACATACTTCAATAAGCAGACTTTGAATTTTCATGACGCTGTGTTCAATTAGTATTCATGTGATTGCTCATCAAAATAACCGAGCTTTCTTTACCATAGAGAACAATGAAATGCGTACAATAATAGAGTATGTCTTCATTCGAAATTTATCTTCAATGAAGATTAAAGAAAATGCACGTTTATGATGAACATTGCATACTACTAGCTGATATGAAGAATGAAATTGTAGCAAGAAAAAGTACAAGTTACAGCTTATTGGTCAAGTCATATAATTCTGTCAAAGATGCACATAATATGTAGTCCAAAGTTCAAGATCAAATATTTAATCTATGATTTTTTATTGTTTTTTTATCGAAAATAAAAAAAATAACATAACTTTTTTCCAGTGGTACTAATTGGAGATTCTGGAGTAGGAAAAAGCAATTTACTGGCTCGATTCACTAGGAATGAGTTCAATTTAGAGTCAAAGTCCACGATAGGAGTGGAGTTTGCCACTAGGAGTATACAAGTATTAAAGATTAATAAAACCAAAATTGCAGTATCAGACTGATAGAAAATAACGAACTTTTAGGTTGATGGTAAGACCATTAAGGCCCAAATATGGGACACCGCCGGTCAGGAGAGATATCGGGCAATAACCGCCGCTTACTACAGGGGAGCAGTTGGTGCCCTATTAGTTTACGACATCGCAAAGCATTTGACTTACGAAAATGTGGAAAGGTAAAATAAAATTCAAACATTTTCCTTATTATATACGAACTTTGAACAATTAGATGGCTGCGTGAATTAAGGGACCATGCAGACCAGAACATTGTAATCATGTTAGTGGGCAATAAATCCGATTTGAGACATCTTCGTGCAGTTTTAACCGAGGAAGCCAAAGCATTTGCAGAGAAGAATGGTCTAAGCTTTATAGAAACATCCGCATTGGATTCTACTAACGTCGATTTGGCTTTTCAAAATATTTTGACGGGTCTGTATACTGAGAAATAAATTAAATTGTGTCAAGAAAACATACCAATTTCACCTTTAGAAATCTATAGAATTGTGTCTCAGAAACAGATTCGCGATCCTCCAGAGGGTGACACAATCCGCCCTCAGAATGTGGAGCCTATTGACGTTAAACCGACGATGAGCTCGGACAGCGTACGCAAGCAGTGTTGCCAGTAGTTAATATAACTTATTAGCAATATTATTGTATTTCCATCTAAACACCATTCAGTGAGTATGCGGGTTGTTTGAAGTAACGTTGTCAATTTAATTAACATATATATACCTTTTTAGATTTGTCTTAAAGTAGTTCTCGCCACGTGTGTGCTGATTTAAGAGAAAAAAAAACAGATTACAACTTTAAAGCTGGATTTTGCACTGTGCAGTTCATTTCTTAACTAAAAAAAATATTTGGGGTATATTAAGGTATTTTTTAGTTGAATTTTCAAAAAATTATGATTTCTTTTCTACTACTCGTGGTAGTACATAAATCCCCATTTTTTACTAGGAATTGTAATACTATTACCTTAAGGAAATTCCATTAAAATAGCTGATATACCTATTTAACTTTTAAGGACACAATGACAATTGTGCTCATATAGAACCGTCAACATTTTATCTATGGTATTTACAAAGACAAAAAAAAACATGCTTTATGCATTGTGATTTCATGAGGAAGAGAAATAATAATAATGTATATGTAGCGTAATTTCAAGGTGCGTAATTTATATATAGTTAATTCTTTAGCGTTTATTTTTGTCAGGTACGTTTGTATATTTTAGATTATTAAAAATACTACATATTATATTACAAATGTTTGTTGTGTTTAAATCGTATATTAAAAAAATTCTTTTAAGTGCTAGAAATGAACATTGGACATCAAAAAATTGAATTCATCTTTGCAGATACACAGTTAAGCATGCAGTGATACATGATACGTATCCGCGGTCGCGAAACTTTGCAGCTGCAACATCGGATTGTATACATCCACAGGAGCGTTGAAATCATGAAACGTTTAATTCAACTAAATTTATGTATTCATGGAATAGTTATTAGAAGACTACTTAATCGCTTCATGTATCGCTGCATGTGCTGTGTGCATTGGCCCCTTAATAAATAGATATATTCAACGTTCAGTTGGTAAATGTATATCAAAGCACTGTAATATACGCTTTTTACCATTTATTTAAATTATTTACAAATTTAATTTTTAAATAAAAATCTATAATAACAACAACCGCTTTATAGCCGTCTTTCCTGAACAATACAATAATCGTTTAAAGGTCTTATAAAAAAATAGTCAATTATTTGGATTAAAATTAAGAAGCTGCAACCTATAAAGAGACTGATGGCACCTCCTAGCGATACTAAAACAATTTCGTTTTAATTAATTATGTGGGATTTAAAAACAAAGCACCAACCAATAAAATCTAGAGTATCTTTATCTCCAAATCGTATATACTGAACAGTAGGAGTTCTGACAATAAGGTTGATACGTTTTTCCGATCGGTTATTCCGCATTCTAAAAATGCTTATTTGTAAAATAAATATGGCGCATTCTTAAGCTTACTGATAATTAGTTAGAAATTCTATGTCAGGTACGATTCCCACATTATTAATTTCATATGTCAAACAGTGATTTATGCAAAAACATTTTGTTGACAATTCATTTAAAATATTCGATTTTTTAAGTTCTAGGCACATCAAACCACTCAGATTGCATAATTTATCTGAAATTTGATTTTGATTGGGCAATAAATGTAAAACACATTGGCAATGTTTCAATTGGGCCCTTCGCAGACAATCAATTTCACATCCAGCTTGTGAATAAGAAGGAAAAACTGACTTGGAAATATCGCGTTCATAAGAAAACTGACATTCACGTTGTTTCAAATCCAATTGCCACAAAGTAGTGTCAGATTTTATTTCCTGGAACCGTTTTCCTATTACCTACATATGTTAGATAAGTGAAGGGAATTAAAGACAAACATTAACTCTTAAAAAAATGTTTCCAATGGCGAAGTTGCGAAAGTCCTTCTCGTGTAAATGATGATTTTTCTGAAACATTCTGGTAGGGACATTGTTATTGGCCATATACCACAAAGACATATCTCTATGGGCCAATTCAATTGATAAATTCGCTGGATTGTCCATAAATGTGTGTTTCAATTTAAACTTCGTAGACGTTGCCATTATTTTAGGATTTTTATAACTAAAAGATCATCATAGATTCATAGTTTTGTTGTTACTGTTTCGTACTTTTCTGTTGTATATTTATTCAATTTCTTCAAATGTGTCGTTTTGGCGTTAAAGCTATTGAGCGCAAAACATTTTCCCTCGTAAGTGTCAATTGGCAGGAAATTATCGCAGCAATTGAATTCTTTGCCATTGAACAAACACGAAGTGAAAATTTCTTCACATTCGGCCCTAATCTGAATAAAATTGCAATTACTAGCGACTAACCATCAAGACCCACATACATATTTCGTAAAAATTGAAAGGTTATTCGAATACTGCCTTGCGAATTGACAATATTCGACGTCCGGTTTAGTACAATCAACTATATTTGTATTGCTCTCCAGTGGTCTTATGAAAGTGGTTGTTCTGACGAAATTCTCAATGTCAAGTGAAGCTTGTTTATCTGTTATCTTGAAATTTAAGCTGAAAGTCACAGTAAAATAGTATAAGTATAAGTTTTAGATTCATTAATCGACTTAATTCAATTGAATTGGAAAGTTGATAATAACCGTAATACATAGAGGGTGTGACGCATCAAATATAACTACTTTATAAAGTTTTTGCATTACCCTGTACAGGGTGTCAAAATTTTGCGTAAAATGATTAAAATCTCTTTGTGTCTTATTGTCAAACCGAATAAACGTTGAGCACAGTTGTTTTGCAGAAATATTATATTCAAACAAGCTAAGACATCAAAGTTAAAACATTCTGCACAGGAAGTAGTTATATTTAACGACTACTTTATTTTCAACTTTTCTAAGATGTAAGACGGTTTAAATCGACTTGTTTTAGTATAAAAATTAAGTCGTTTTTCTTATTTTCGAAACATGTGGAACATTTTTTTGATCGATATCAACTTTTTCATTAATATGTCAAATTTTCCAGGCAATTCCTTTTCCTCGCAAAAAAACACAGCTGGAAATGGGACTTCGAAGCTTAAGTAATCAGTGTTCACTTTGATCGTGACTTTTGACAAATTGTAGTTCGTTACTGACTGGTCAATGATATAAGACACACAACACTAAAAAACCATTTACAGATATCTTGTTTATTTGTCATACATAGGGACGTACTATTGATAAAATAATCCAAACAATCCAAAAAACGCGTTCTAATATATGTATTTTTTTTGAAATCGTATAGTGAAGACAATGATAATAGGCATTTTCAAATAATTGGTTTATATACTGCATTGTTTAGTTCAAACTGCACTTTTAATATTAGGACTTATTATTTTGTAGTTTAAAGTGTTCATAAATAAATAAATTTTATGCTCGTTTACGATTAAAATTATAAAATTTCATTCACGCAACATAGCTAACTATGAATAAATAAAGGATTTTTTCAGTNAAATAAAGGATTTTTTTCAGTAAAATATTTATACGAGGGTCAATGTAAACATTTTTCAATAAGGGTTTGTGTTTATGAAATTAATTTCTTTTATTTGCCTAAAAACCTTTAAGCTACATTCACAACCATCAAATTAACAGTAAAATTAAAACGTGAAACTAATATATGACGTAAAACATTATTTTGCATCAAATATTAATTTCTCTCACTAATTTTATTGTTCACCTTTTAGCTGCCAACTTTCCCAATTTTGGAACATGAGCTAAAATACCTGAAACTTGAAGTTCCTCCAAATTTTCAAAAAAATTTTGACTAATTAATTTTTTTTAGTTTGTCCTAGATTATAGAAATGTTTCTTCTCCTTTTTTTAATTGTAAGGCTATATGCAATTTACTTAAAAGACAGGAAAATATTACTTTTGTAATACTTTGTCTTAAGAATAAAATAATATGTGAAACTATATTGTTTTTCGGAAATGTGAGTCATTATTAATCACGAATTTTTCATAATTCAGCCAGTAAAAGGTTACCTTAGAGGTTGTAAATGTAGCTTTAGAATTACCTTCGTATCGTTAATCATAATTATAATTTGACATTTAAAAATTTTCTATGGGCCCATAGTACAGTATTATCACAAATACATCAGTTAACTCCAAATCCTACCACTACTGACATGGAATAATGGCCATGACATATTTTAAGTTCAAGGTAGTATCCAAAGTATAACACTTAAACTGAATAAATTCCGAAAATTCGAAATTTCTTGCTAGCTCCTTTAGTTTCTGATGTCAATTGTTTCGTTTTCGAAAAATTGTATGGCAATTTGAAAACACATATTGTTAAGGTATACAGATGTTGGCTAGAAAATATCGAGAATTTTTTCAATTAAACTGCTCCGTATGAAGATTTTTAATGCCAATTCGAATAGCTCAAACCACAGCTCGCCGTCCCGTTTCGTTTTCGAAAAAATTATAATTGAATCTTCAAAATATGTCTGCATCTATTTACCCTTTAAAAATACAAAATATGAATGGTAAGTATATAAACTTTGGTGTTACATTTTCGGCTTTTTAGGAAGAGATCCGAAAGCAGAAATAACTGTACTCTTAGTTCCTGTAACAGAGGTAGTTAGCGTTGGAGGGGCTACAAGACCCGGTTGATTTACTTTCACAGCCCCACCGCCGGGCATGTCCCATTTACTTTTCCTCTTATTTCTATTCTCCTCTTCCAATTTCTTTGTTCCAGAAACAAATTCCACTTTACCTTTACGCTCCTTTTCGCGTAAGTCCATTTCAGTCTTTTGTACTTTTGCCAGTACTTCATAATATGATTCATTGGACCATTTTAGTGGGTCATAAATACTAGGTGGGTAATTTGTTCCAAGTTCATTAAGACCACAAAATTGAATTAATTTTTCATAAATGCTTGGATTTCGAAAGTCCTTTCTTTTTTGTATTAGGGCATTCATATCCATTTGTTGAGTTTGCATTTTTTCATACAGTTTCGCGATTTTGTCTTGTAATTCAACTGAACAGGTTCCAGGTGGTTCTGGTGGTATCAATGAATCTACGTCATCATTCTAAAATAAAGTTGGAAAAATGAATAATAACGTAATTCAAAGACTGAGCTTTACCAAACAGATAATTTCTTCTGACTTCTCAGAGTCATTGATAAATATTAGTTGCTGAGGGATTTCATCTTCAACTTCACCCTCATCATCTGAAGCTACGTTATCATCGTGATATGAGACCAGTTTTGCAATTTTTGTAGTAACAGTTACACTAGGATTATTTGCCGGACTACTGACTCTAGAGGAAACAGCACTTTTATTCTCCGAATTAGAACCGTGAGGCGATTTTGAGTCTTTTGGTGAGCCTTCAGTGTTGTTCTCCTTTTCATCTTCTTCGCCTTCAGAATCCGTGTATGTAGCGGTTAAAGAAGCTAATGCGGAGGTAGTCATTATTTAACAACGATAAACTTGTAGAAACTTCACTAAAAATAATTTACTTTTGTTAGGTTAAATCCAGAGAGAAGGTAATATATAGACAGAAGCAGTTCAGTGTATCGCAAGAGAAGTTGCGATAGATATATAATGTTGTCTTTATTGGGAGCTGTATGGCACCAATAGGAATTAAACCGTGAAATTCAAATGTTACATGCAATATTTTTATATGTTACGGTCAGTATTCATAATGTAGTCATTACATATTAATATTGACCACGAAAATTTGACACTAGGAATAACGCCCAAAGTTCTTTGGTCATTATATGTATATAATGCTCACTTCTCGTTGGCCATTATGTACAATGTTTACCTAGTACAGCATCCGTGCAGTTATGCGAAAACAACGTCAAAATTCAAAATTTAATAAAGCTTTTTCTTTTTTTAACCAAAACTGACCCATCTCTCCCTATTAAATAAAATACAATTTTTTTTTTTAATTTTATCTAAGCTAACCTAACCTAAAAAAATTATTGCACTGCAAAGAGGAAAGAGGGTAAGTGGAGGGATAGGTCAGTTCTGGTTAAAAAAAAATATTAAATTTTAAATTTTGTTTTCGCACCACTGCACGGATGCTGTGCTAGGTAAACATTGTACATAATGACCAACGAGAAGTGGGTATTATAGTAAGTACATCGCTCATACGGAAAAATACTAACACAACTTAAAAATCAATATATGTATTATGATTAAATTTCTTTGGACTGTATTGAGAAAATTGAATAATTTCTTATACAGGCCAGGTGTATTAAGTATTATCCATAACGATCAGTCATTATACAGGGTGTCCGTTTTATATCCCGGTCTTCTATAATGGCTAAACAATGAACTATAAAAATTTGAAAAAATTCACATAAATATCCATCTGATCTATCTTTAGGAAATATTTTCACCCTTTGTAGTAATTTTTTACATTTTTAAATTTCTCGTAAAATTTTAAGTAAGATTTGTGTAAGATGTCTTATCTCTAAAATTGGCCGTTTCTGAGTTATTCCAAAAAATTTTAAAAATTTTGACAACTGCAGGTTCCCACAGAAATCAATCCCATACCCTAAACACATTCAAATTTCAGAATGGGGCTTCTTGGGCTCCAGAAGGACTTAATGAGCTATCTGTTGACGTATTTATATTTCAAAAAAAGTCTTACACAACTTGCGAAATATGCCTCCGAAGTTGCATTATTTCGACAATTATGAGAAATTGTCGAAGGAATCTCGATAAATTGTCGAATGGGATGTCTCAATTTTTTCGATAGCGTCATGTTCTCAATTCAAACCGAAACCCAGCCGTTTCCAAGTTCTTGAAAATTACCCCCTTTTCGAGTTTTAAATGTTTCAATATTTACACAAAATGTCAAAATAATATTGTCAACGCATTGGACGTCGCCTAAACGAAAAAAAAACATTTAAAATTTTGTGCATCATGTATTCTATGCGCGATTCCAGAGAAATTTTGTTTTGACGTCTGTCAATGTCTCTAAAATATAAATGATATCTGATGATATCTTAACCCGCGGTCACAGAGTAATAATCATACAGAGTCATTACTGTAACGTCAACCGTCAAACGAAGTGGGATTTAATGTCATTCTTTGATTTTCCCACGTGCTCACTTGTGGGATATTTTTTTCCATAGTGTCCATTTTACCCACCATGTTTTATTTAAAATATGTTTTGTTTTTAAAAATATAATTTACTCATATACATATTTTCTTGTTCTAAATAAACTAACTGTAACGCGTTAGCAGAAGCGGCGTAAGGCGTGGGCGACGTGGGCCATCGCCTACGGCCTCGCGGTCCGAGGGACCTCGCATCTCGTAGGTTTATAAAGCGTTTTTAACTTACGTCAAAAGGATTTGAAAATGACATTACAAACTGTACTAAGGGGCGGTCCTAATTTAATAAATAAATAACTTTACTATGGACACTAGATGTGGATAATATTTTAATGGATTTTCAATAATTCTTAACATAAAAAATAAAAAATTCCTGTTGCTATACCATCAAAGGGCCTCGCAAAATGTATCTTGCCCACATCAAATTTAGGTCTTACGCCGCCCCTGCGCTTTAGATTTGGAGAATTTTAAGCCATTTTTTTTTGTTAGGGTGCCATATTGCCCGATTTTCCCTTATAAAGAATCCGTTAAATACGGATACACAAAAGTAAGGGACAACTTTTGACACTCTTTGATTTGTATAGAGACATTTTAAAATTGTTTGGAAATTTTTGCGGCGAACTGCGCAATTTTTGATTGACTTGCTGTTAAATCGATACATTCAAATGCACCAATGGAAACATTAAAACACAGGTGGGGAATTTGATTTGAATTTTTGAATTTCTTATGTAATTCTGGACAAGTTTTTTTATTAAAAATGAAATAATCACATTTATTGGCAAAACGAACTTATGGAATGTCTTAATTAAATTAAAAATATTTTTATGGGGATTGTATCAATGCAAACTTATCAGAATTTGGGTTGTCAATTTAATGTGTGCAAAAATTTTTCAGTAGTTCCATCAAATGTGGGCTAAAATTATCCTTCAGAAATTATTAAATTATATTAACTTAAATATAATACATTAATTAATAATTTATTTATCCTTCAAGATTTATTTCAACGATTAAATATTGGCAACAGTGTATACATTTTTTAACATAACCTTACTTTTTTTGAGAAACATATGATGTTTTTCTTTGTAATATAAAAATTAATATGGCTCAAAATAGTAAGGATTCTTTAAAACGAACTTGGAGCGAACTGAACAAAGCGAAAAAAGAAGAACGAAAACAATGGAAAGAAATAAATTTGGAGAAAAAGTTAAAAAACAAGAGATTAAGAACACACAACAGAACAATGCAGCAGAAGCCCATGAGTTAAATCCCAAGTTTATATCCACAGTATCTATTGCTGTTCCAGGTTCCATTCTCGAAAACGCTCAATCCCCAGAATTAAAAACATACTTGGCCGGTCAGATAGCCCGAGCAGTGTGCATATTTCAAGTATGTATTAAGCTCTGTGATTTATTGATTCCGAAGTAAATAATTAAATTTCTTAGATTGATGAGGTAGTGGTTTTTGACGATTATTCAGACGAAGTCAATGCAAAAAAAGCTAAATTTGAAAATGGAAATAATGGACATGAATCTCGTCAAAGTTGTGTGCAACTAGGGAGAATTTTACAGTTTTTAGAGTGCCCACAGTATTTACGAAAGAGTTTTTTTCCCATTCACAAAGACTTAAAATTTTGTGGGTTGCTAAATCCATTAAATGCTCCTCATCATTTGAGTGTTAAAGACAATTTTGCATTCAGGTAACATTATTAAGTACCACTTGCATAAAAAAGTCAATCGCAATAGTATTTTAGAGAGGGTGTGGTATTAAACACTCCTGTTAAACCTGGCAAGGGGTCAATAGTGAATGTAGGTCTACTAAAACAAGTTAGAGTTGATAAAGTTCTTGTACCAGGTAAGCTGCAAACTGAGAAGCTTATATCGGAATTACTTATACAATTTGTTATATCAGGTATTCGTTGCACAGTCAAACTACAACCTCAAGAACCAAATATTAAAAAACTAAAAGGACTTATTGTGTCACCATGTATGCCTCGTAGTGAAACAGGAATTTATTGGGGTTACACCGTAAGAATAGCTAATTCTTTATCAAAAGTCTTTTCGCAATGTCCGTATAAGGACGGGTAATTTCGTAATAAACGAGAAAATAAAATGTAATTACAATTCTTTTCAGATACGATTTAACAATAGGAACCTCTGACAAAGGAGATTCAGTTGATAATTTTGAATGCCCTAAATATAAGCATTTACTAATAGTTTTTGGAGGTTTGCATGGATTGGAAGCTGCTCTGGAAAGTGATGCAGTTCTAGATGCAGACGATCCGAAATTATTGTTTGACAGTTATTTAAATACAATACCTCAACAGGTTAGACAACCAATCGTATACTTTGCCTCCGTTATCGTGTTACGTCTTTTAGGGATCAAAAACTATTAGAACTGAAGAGGCAATTTTAATTAGTTTATCTGCATTGAGGCCTAAATTAAACCCAGATACGAGGAGCAAAATTTTTCATGAAAGCCATATTAATAGCCAAGAAGATGGTGTTGTGAAATCAAATGAAAGTATTGTTGATATTGGAAATGTAGTAGATATGGCGAAATTTGAATAAAACATGCGAAAAATCACCTTTAATAACTTATATTGAATGTAGATAACCATATATACCAAATTACAAAAAAACACAATATAAAAAATATAAAATATAGATGAGGGTCCTTAGATAACTTTTAAAAATCACTGTAACAGTTTCCTAGTAAAATTCTTAAAATTAACAATAGGAATGTTTAATTGGCCAACAAGAAAGTAGAATGTTTGTCCTGAAAAAGCTATAAAGTAACTTTTAAATATTGACAAACAGTAAGACAACTTACAACTATTACAACCCCTATATTAATATACCTATTAGTAGTATAGAGTACACGGTGTCCAAGTCTCGTTACATTTACAGTGTTACTCACTTATCACTGGTTATAGAGAGATACTGTTTTCGTGACCTGTGTGTATCTCTTCTCATAAAAGAGCAAAACTGTAAAGAAATTGGGAACACCCTGTACATTATTGAACCCTAATTTCATCCTGGATTGACGCTCTTAATCTTATCGTAAAACTAGAATCGTCCATTAGTATTTACCCTGTACAAATAAACTTAAAAGGCGTACCACACCTTTAACTTTTTACGTTGATTGTTAACAATTTGTCCTAAATTTTAGTACAATATGTATTTATTTATATAACCAATAACAATTGTTCTAAGATAAAATGATACAACAGGACATCACAATCTGTTCTGTCATTTTATCAACTTAATTACTTTGGTATTATCACATATGCTTAACAGACTTAAACATTGCATTTATGAATTGAGCTTTCGACAGTTTCCCGTAGGCTGGCAATTATTGAACGCTGATCACAAGCTCCAATCACAGCGGTTCCAGCTACAATCATATTAGCACCAGCCTAAAATTACTATCATTAATTCGATGGATATTTTTGAATGTTTCAAAAAGAACCTCAGCACAAGCATTGATTGTGTTTAATCCCACGCCTCCATCTACTTCTATGTCAAGCAGGGGATAATTCTGACGCAGCCACTGCACTTTAGGCATCATGTCCGTCATGAATTTTTGTCCTCCAAAACCTAATAGGTTAATGAATATAATGAAATATTAAGACTGATGTCTGACATACATTACCAGGTTCTACAGTCATTATCAAAATCATATCAGCATGATCAATGTATTGTCTCACGGCATCAATTCCAGTTCCAGGCTTAAGGGCCAAACCTACTTTCATTCCAGCTTCACGTACCTTACGACAAATTGGAAGCACGTCTTTTATCACTGGTTCTATATGGAAAGTGTACTGGCTGACGCCTGCATCAGCCATAGGTTCTATCCACTATTAAAATAACAACATACATATTTTCTAAGTTTATCCATTTTATTCTCTTACCTTTTCCGGATCTTGAACCATCATGTGGGTTTCGAAAAATGCATTAGGGATTTTTTTTCGTAAACATTTGACCACTGGATGGCCGAAAGTGAGGTTAGGAACAAAGTGACCATCCATTACGTCCAAATGGAGGTAATCTGCACCGTTGTCAAGCAGCCTTCTGGATTCCGTATACAATTGCGACAGATCCGCGTTCAAGATCGAGGGTCCAATTCGGCATTTTACCGTATTTTTTTGCATTATTATTTAGGGATGATGGAGGTGACCTACAATCTAAACTAACCTTAATACATAGACAATGTCCTTCAATTTTTGAAAGTGATATTTATTGACATTTTTGACATTTGAAAATTTAAGGTTATATTCGTTTATATTTACCTGACGTGATGTAACAAGAGATCCCAAAATTTCATTGCTTTATTATTTTTTCAAATATTCCAGTATGATCAAGTAAGTAGTGCATGTCATAATTAACTGACATTGTCCTTCATTAAAATAGTTCCTTCTTACTGTCATGTTCTTATTATCATGAACTTAATCCAAAGGGTCCTTATACAAAATAAGTACTATATTCAGTTGTAAAACTGCTAAATTAAATAAACTTACGTTGAAACTAAAATCATAGTTTTTTAGGTTCTCAATTAAAGCCGGTCTCGCTACCGCAGCCATTTACTATGTACGCGAACAAGGCATTTGGAGAAATAGTGATGAAGCCATTGAAGCTTCTAATAAAATAAAATCTGCCGTTAAACCTTATGTGGACGAAGTCAAAGCTCAAATTCCTATTGAGGTTCGTATTTATGCTGTTAGAAAAATCTTAATTAAATTATGTACGGTTTTAGATGCCCAAAATACCTGAAACAGATAATATTTGTCAGACGGCCCAGCAATACTGGAATTTGGGAGTTAGAGCGACGTTTTCCTTTTTAGTGCATTTACCGGATTATAGTAAAGAATATGCGAACAAGGGGGCTGATGCTTTGCTTGGAAATCAAGAGGTTGCAAACCTTTTTAACTCGTTTACGAGTTCCGAATCATCAAAACCTGTAACTAAACAACAGTAAATAAACAGCTTTTTAAATTATGTCTTCAGTTGTACAATATACTTTTAAAATATTAAAAAAATATTTTTGAGAGTTTAATTTTTTAGCAATTTGCGAATGCACCCTTGAAATGTCAATTGACTGACAATCTTTTTTGACCACACTGCAAATAAGCTTTTTTTGTTTAAAATAACATTTTTGATTGTGTATTTTTTCAAAATATATCAAAATTTTAAGAAAACGACTTTAAAACTAGACTTAATTTGTTTTGTTAGATACTTCTTAATTTCTGAACGCATCTCTGTCAATAATTTGTCTATGCCAACGTGGGTTGCCTAAATTGCAGTAAAAACATTGCAGGAAAGATTGTTTTTCTGTAATAATTAATTAAAGATATTGATTTCTTCGTGAAAATGGCAAAAAGTAATAATTGTGTATTATTAGGGTACGTAGACGAGCCAATTAGTGAAAGATATAAAAACCAAATGGATTTTACGATCGATAAAATAGGTGGTTGTCCTGTAAGTAAGGTTAAATAAATTGTTTAAATAATTAGTATTATTTATCTCGCGCTATCCCATACCACATAATTACTATTAACTGGTATGAGAGTTTTTAAAGGATATTTTTGTTGAAAATTAAAATTAATTTTATAAAAAGTTAACATGGAGGAGCTGGGATTTGAACCCAGGACTTTCCGCATGCGAAGCGGACACTCTACCACTGAGTTACACCCCCGTACAAAATTTTTTCCTTTACTTTCCATACCTACATAGGGATCAATGAATTTTGGATTTATTTATAAAAATTATTCTGTATTTGTTATTAACGATATTGATTATAAGATTTTTAGGATTATCCCCATGGCACGTCCGACATCATTGGTCAAGTAAAATGTAACCTTTGTAAACAGATGTGTCGTCTTATTGTCCAGATTTATGCTCCCATAGAAAATTGCAATGACCATCGTATCTTATACTTATTTGCATGCATTAGTCCATCATGTTGGAATAAAAATGAAAGGTATTAAAGAAATATATACGCTATTATGTCATCAAATGTTTGCTTCATTCTCAAGCTGGACGTGCTTAAGGATACAAGTAAGAAATGAAGATGTTTCCAGTAAATCAACCGCATTGAGTTCGCGTACAATGAATTCGATAGATTGGTGTTCAGAAGCCGATGATTGGGGAGAAGAAGATAATGTAAATTTAGGTAAACTCAGTGTTCCATTTAAAAAAATAAAAATACATGTAGGGTACTATTTTTTTAAATTGTAGATGAAGAAAATTGCAATTTTATTAACAATCAAGATCGATTGTCGGAAGACGAAGAAGAAAGTAGCAGTTTTGATGAGTCAGCAAGGAGTGCGTTCAAAAATCTAACAATTGATGACAAAAATGCCAATAATGGAGCTCAAGGTAAAGAAATAACACAAACAAATCTTATTTTAACCAAAAACAAATTAATTGGAATTATATTCTAATAACAAATGAGAAATGTTCTCATAAACTATAAACGTAATCATTGTAGCTGGAGTAACTCGTAGTAAATTTGTGCCTAAGCCTTTATAAAACCCCTGCCAACCTTCAAATTTCATAATTTTCTTCACACAGTCCGCAACGCCTTCATAGGAATAATGCTGATTTTGCAACCTGGCCCTTAAAACTTGATATGGGTATGTTACTAAAACCGCGATCAATTTAGATGATGCGGAAAATGTCAGGTACTCCGTGGTTCCTGAAAATATCCACATTATACTTCTATGTTGCAAAATAGTTTGGAAACTAACCTAACTTTGTATTAGGATGCAAGTCATAATATTGTGCATAGTTTTTTTTAATTCTTCATATACCATAAATTGCACAGCCCCATGTGATACCCCAAATATCCCTGGTACTAAGCCTCTGTAATACCCTTTAATTCCATCGGTTTGATAGATTTTCTTTAAACAATCAAGCATTCCATTGTAACAATGCTTTGAATTTTGGAGAGAGAATTGAAGACACATTCTAAAAAACAACTGATTTAAACTCGTAAATTTTCCTGCAACTCTTATACTTGCCTGGTTTTAACGACCCATATAGGATTGGTTATAAGAAGAGTTGTTAATCCAGCCTCTGAAGCTGCAATCAAATGATTAGCAGGTCCAAGAGTCTTATTTTCATTATTGCTTTGTATGAAAGTCTTAATTGAATTGTAAAAAAGAAAGTACAATCCCCACGAAGAACCTGAACCCCATACATTCGGTATCACACCTTTATACAGTCCCCTTAAACTCTCCCTTTTGTAAATGGTAAAAAGAGCGTTTCCAATGCTAGAGTACTTTGGAGTACCATGAATTCCATCGTCTACCGCGAACCGAATCTTCACCACGTCCAGTGGATGCAAAACAAGGGTGGCGGTTACCCCTGCAAGTGTCCCTGCCACTAAATGTTCATATTTTACATGACTGTAAAATTTGACTTCTTTTTCTTGCAACAATTGCGATCTAGCAGTTTCGCCAGTTAACGCGCTCATACTTTATCAATACGGAACAATCTATTGATCATTTTATTTATCACTTGTTTGCCATTTAAATTTCTAAAGATTTTGTAATTTAAGGATATAAAATTTAAGGTTAAGTTAACTATTTTAACATTTGACTTCTTTTTGATTGCGCATTTTAAAAAATATTTTTGTCACAAAAATATTTGTGATTGGTTTATTTGATAATAACTAAACTGTATACATTGAAATATATACATATAATTGATTTTTAATTAAAAAATTCAAGTTTTCTTATGCAGTTATTCTATTTGGTTGTCCTGTATAATACTGCTTGAAATCATAAAATTTGTTGAAAGTCACATTGTTATGTAACCAATACTATTTCATTCGCAGATAGGGTCATACGAAATAGGCAACTTAAATCACAAATAATATATCAGTAGTCTAGATTTAAATTCTCACAAGTCCATGATAATAAAACTTGAGAAAACGCTGAAAAACCTATAACTTGTTTCATTAAAAGAATTGCGTTTCAAAATTTTGACACTAGACTTTTTAATTAGATTAAAATAAATTGAAGTTTCTCATTAAAATCCAGGTTCCACAGCAAATCAGAAATATTGACTTTTTAAATTGACATGTCGTGTTTTGCACCTTAATAACAATACGTCTATGCAAAAAAAAATAATAAATTAACGCTCAAGAAATACTTTTATTTTTTAAGAAAATAATATTTATTTAAATATTTGCTACTTCACAGTTATTCTCTTCCACAGGTTCATTATCTACTTCCAAAATATTTTGGAAAGCCTCTTTAAAAAACACCAAGCCTTTCCCATTCTTTTCCATAATGTTTCTCTAACATTTTCACGCAACAAAATTCAAAATAAGGGGTTGACAATTATATTACATGTGTTTCTTATCGCGAGTTGCTATTGGGTGCGTTCAGCAGGCGCAACGGCTGAAACCGCTGAGTGACATATTCCACTGAACGACATTTTTTTGACACAATTTCGTTGGTTTTTAGACAGTGCAAAATCAGCCGTTTTGCGCTACCGTCAGCTGTTGCGTCTGCTAGACACACCCATTGATGTAGTGAAAATGTCAGCTTTTGCATCAAAAATGTAAAAGGACATGTCGGTTTCTGCATCTAAAGATAAATGAAGGGTCCAGCGAAAAAACACCCTCAGTCCAAAAAATAAAAAATTGAGAAAAATCAAATTTAAAGTTGACAAACGCCATTTGTTCTTAGTACCTAGTGAATACTTTAACGCCTATTTTTCAGGAATTCAGTCACTTTCAAATTTATCGATTCGACTACTTTATAGTACGATTTTGTCGTACCACAAACTTATTTTTTTAAAAAAGTAAACTGACGGTGTTTTTTCCCTATGCCCTTCAAATTTCAAAGCTGATTTATGTGAAACTAGCCATGATTTGCAACACAAATTCTACATGGACATGTAGATATTTGAAAACTTTATATTTTAGTGTAATCAACTCATTTTTGGTAGAAGTGTGACTTATCGGCTTTTGCACCTAGGCGACTGATATAATTTAATTTTACGTAATTTCCTGAGGATTAAACTTAATTCTCCTGTTTACTCGAAATAAAAGAATCAGTATTTAAATTTAAGATTATTTGCTCAAAATAATGTACAAGTTGCAGATACACTGATAATTTAATACTACAAATTTGTAGGGGGAGCAATGGCCCGTTTATACCCTGCACTGGCATCAGCAGAAATAGAAGCAGACGAAAGTGGCGAAGTTGTTACTGTGGAAAGTCCCACAATTCCAAAATCTAATTTGGTAGCTCTCTTTCACGGCATTTATCATCCCGAAATAGTGGATGCACCTCCTGGGGAAAATTTCCGTCCATATTTCATGTCTATATACCCAGAAAAAGATCAGCAGGTTTATTCCTTCTCTATTTAGTATAATAAATAGTAGTTGGCGTTAAATTAGATTAAAATAATTTTTTTATTACATGGATCATTTTTTTAGGGAATCGACAATCACGTCACGGAACTGTTCAACGAATACAAGAAAACAGACGCTGATTTTGGAGCTTTAAATTTTAGCGATAATGGTAAGTAAACCTCATTTAAAATAAAATGGTTTTTCTGTGATATTACATTAACTCTTTTTGTAGCTACGTCTCGTGGTGAAATGGTGCAAGAAGATTACGAAAACAGTTGGCTGTTACATGGCGATCAAATGTTCCACCATTTCATCACCAAAATTAAAATGAATCCGGAACAAATTCTGAGGTAAAAATTTATTAAATAATCTAGTTGGTGTTGTAACAATTGTTTAACGAAATTTCGTCATCAGATACCATCGTGAAGGGCCACCCTTGCTCATATCGCCACTGCAAGAACCTCCACCAACAGTTTGCGAATATTGCAAAAAGGAACTGGTATTTGAGTTCCAATTAGTGCCGACCATAATACGCAAATTACGAATGAATGCTGACGAGTATTCGGGTAATCGTTTGGATTTTGGGACGGTTCTGGTATTCACATGCCAAAATAGTTGCTGGGGTCCTGGAGACGTTTTGAAAGAGGAAACTGTTATAGTTCAAAAAGAAAATCTTTAAGCTCGGATTTTACATTTTGATTGTCAGAGAAAGCACAATTTCAACAACGACCTATGAATTAAAGCTTCGTAGAAATACATCTGTATGTAGTGTTTAAGAAAATAATATTGCATCATCTAATATTCTGAGTGTCAAACTTGATCACCCTGTATACTCGAAATAAAAGATTCAATGTTTAAACGTAAGAGTCTCTTTATTTGCAAATAAAAAGTACACTATATTTTAACTCGACCGCTCAACAATCGAGCAAAATAAATAAATTATCAAAGTCTTTGATACAAAAGGGAAAAAGATATACAAACACTCTCACTTACGCACGCGCACACACTCACAATCACCACTCTGATCAGTCTTCTTAAAGTTCGTCTTTTAGATCGTCATCATCTTCTCCGCCTGTTGATGGTGGCGGAGCACCACCCGTCGACTGATACAATTTGGCGATGATTGGCTGTACCACGTCTTCCAATTCCTTCTTTTGTTTCTTGTACTCCTCTGCTTCCGTGTCTTGATTCTCTTCTAGCCATTTAATTGTTTCATCGATGGCTTCTTCCATTTTCGTTTTTTCCTCACTACTTAGTTTGGAACCTAACTTGTCCTTGTCTGCCAATTGGTTTTTCAAAGAGTATGCATAACTTTCCAATTCGTTTCGCGCTTCCACTCGTTCCTTGAGTTTTTTGTCTTCATCAGCGAATTTTTCGGCGTCTCTGATCATTCTGTCAATATCTTCAGGCGTTAAACGGTTTTGGTCATTGGTAATGACGATTTTCTCTCTGTTTCCAGTGCCTTTATCTTCAGCTGACACTTGCAGGATACCATTCGAGTCAATTTCGAAAGTTACTTCGATTTGAGGAACGCCTCTAGGAGCAGGTGGAATACCCGTAAGATCGAATTTTCCCAAAAGATGGTTGTCTTTTGTCATTGGACGTTCACCTTCATAAACTTGTATGGTGACTGTATGTTGATTGTCGGAAGCCGTACTAAAGATCTGGGATTTCTTAGTGGGGATAACAGTGTTTCTTGGAATAAGTTTTGTCATAACTCCTCCTACTGTCTCGATGCCCATAGTTAAGGGATTGACGTCCAATAAGACAATAGCGTCCGTATCTTGTTCGCCACTCAATACTCCTCCCTGAACGGCAGCGCCATAAGCCACAGCTTCATCAGGATTGATTCCTCTGGACGGTTCCTTACCACCAAAGAAGTCCTTGACCAACTGCTGCACTTTTGGGATACGCGTAGATCCGCCTACCAACACAATTTCATCCACATCCTTCTTGTTCATATCGGCATCTTCCATTACTTTTTGAACTGGTTTCAACGTAGACCTGAACAAGTCCATGTTCAACTCCTCAAATTTCGCTCTGGTGAGGGTTTCCGAAAAGTCTTCTCCCTCAAAGAAACTTTCGATTTCAATTCTCACTTGATGGCTGGCCGATAATGCTCTTTTTGCCTTCTCCACTTCTCTACGTAATTTCTGAACAGCACGATTATCCTTTCTGATATCTTTTCCCTTCTTCTTTTTGTAAAGTTTGATGAAGTGGTCCATCACACGTTGATCAAAATCTTCTCCGCCCAAATGGGTATCACCGTTGGTCGCCACAACTTCGAAAACACCATTGTCAATGGTAAGGAGAGATACATCGAAGGTACCACCTCCCAAATCGAATACCAAAACATTTTTCTCGCCGTCTTTCTTGTCAAGACCATAAGCAATGGCGGCTGCAGTGGGCTCATTGATGATTCTCATGACTGTCATTCCTGAAATAAGAGAACAATGAAATTTTTTATATTTATGTAGGTTTTTCGAATCTTACCAGCAATGGTACCAGCATCTTTAGTAGCTTGACGTTGGGCATCATTAAAGTACGCGGGCACTGTAACTACTGCATGGGTGACTTTCTTTCCCAAATAAGCTTCAGCAGTTTCCTTCATTTTTGTTAAAACCATAGCGGAAATCTCTTCGGGAGCAAATACTTTCTCACCTTGACTGGTTTCTACTTTAATATGGGGCTTGCCATTCTTTTCAAAAACCTTTTCAAAGAAACATGTTAATTTTTAGGTATTTTAATTATATTGAACTTTATTACCCTAAAAGGGAAAAATTTAATGTCGTGTTGAACTGCTGAGTCGCCCCAATCACGCCCAATGAGTCGTTTAGCATCAAAGACAGTATTTTCCGGATTTGTAGTCAATTGATTTTTGGCGGCATCCCCAATAAGACGTTCACCATCACCAGTAAAGGCCACGTAAGAAGGTGTTATTCTGTTACCTTGATCATTAGCGATGATTTCCACACGACCATTTTTGTACACTCCAACACTTTTTTTAAAAGTTAGAACTGTTTCTGTTTTCAAATAATTACTCTTACCATGAATAGGTGGTTCCTAAATCGATTCCAATCACAGTACCAACTTCGTCTTTGTCTTTTTTTTCTTCTTTGGCTAGGACACTAACCAAGAGGCACAGAGCCCCCAATGCAAGGTATAATTTCATGACTTTCTCTCAATCCCTATAGAGATGACTGCAACAAGGAAACAAAGTAAATCACTGAGGCGTTAAGGTATAAATCAATCTGGGTCAATTACAAGGAGCGTTTTATATACAGCTGAAATGTAACGGGACGTTACTAAATCGGCTACCTAATAACTGTTCTTTTTTTTGGTTAAAAAAAGGTGACACGTCAACTAAACGAAAATTGGATTTTCGATAAATTTTGCAACTTAACTCCTCTGTAACTCAATCTATGATATATCCATAAAATTTTCAGGAAAATTTGGAAAATGTCCGCAAACAATTTCCAAATTTATGCTAAAATTCTGGAACAATCCGCCAGAGCCGGTCAGTTACCACATAGAAATTTCTCAATGAAAAATCGCAAATAGTCAATAACTTACCTTTTAAACAATAAAATAATCAATTTCCTCGTAAATTCACTAAGAAATAATGAAGTTTCCACAAACAAAACACTCAATTTAACTTAACTTCTCAATACACTGAAATCTAAATGACTGAATGAAATGGCTGTCACTTCCTTTAATATATTCTACATAGAAGAGCCGTGGTGGTATGCGATTGGTGGCGTTTGAAATTCATTGTATTCTAATTGGTCAATACTTCGCAAGTTGTCGATTCGCTATTGGTCCACGTTAGATGTTCTAACAGGTTCAGACATACGTTGTGGAATTCGATTACTTCTAGTAAATGCGAGAACTAAAAACGTACGTGGTGCTTTGATAATGAGAAAAGGCGGCCGATTTGAATTTTTCATCGATCTGAATATTGATTGGTCTATAACAATGTAAATTAACGAAATATAACAAGTAGTTGTTTTTCTTATTTAAATTTAAATGAGTAGTGTAGAAATGTTTAACTAAAAATGAACAAGTTGAGAAATTTTATAAACAAAATGGCGAATGACTTCAAATTCGCCATTTCATCATAATTTTAATAAATAGTCTTGCAACTTTATAATATTGACATAAACAGGAAAATCAAATAAATACGATGAATTTCGTTTAAAATTTATATGATTTTTATATAAAGAGCAGAAAATATCACTGAGAACTAGCGAATGTTTTTTTGCACTTTAAGCCAATTTCAAAACTTGCAATACTATTTATGAATGAATGTGACCTAAAATAGTGATAGTGATGTGTGAAACAATGAAACCGCCGATAACAAGGCTCTAAAATAATAACAGTTAATAATTAAGACAGGGAACCCGTACGAGCACTTGAAATTTTTATCATAAAAATAAACATCATTAATTAGTGATAAAAAGAGCGATGAATTCCCCCAATTCCCCCTTCCCATGAACCGGTGAATTTAGCACGAGCCGGCAACGACGCAATAATCAAACATTCACTCCGTTCCCCGGCCTTCTGCGACCGGCTCGCCAACCAACGGCAGTGGAGCAGAGCAGCATCTATTTTACCAGTGTAGTTCCGAGTTCCGAGCGTGTATTCGGCGGGGCAAAAATATTGCGTGTTATGGTGATGGCAATACGTTTTTCCTTTTGTTTTGTGTGTTTCTTGTTAAAGATTGCCGTATAGTAGGTAGTAATGATGAAAATCTAGTGTGTCTGTGTCTATAGTGTTTTGTTCAATTAAAAATCCAAATGATTACGGATTTATGGCGGTGCGAACACTTCAACTCTGCCTTGTGTTTGCAGTAGGCCTAAATTTCTTCGATCAAGTGGCAGGTAAAATAAAACGTCATCCTACACAGCAGCAGCCGCTACGATTGTTTTGTTTTTCTCTCCTCTTGTGGCTTGCATGACTGACGGGGACAAATTCGCACCGTTCAACATGGCGGTGTTATTGTTTTGGTTCCGATTCGATTTTGTTTCTTAGTAATTTTAATCCACGCAATCGATTTCCGGGTTTATTTGCCTCATTCAGGGTCTTCACGATATCATGAAACATGTTCACGAAAACCAAAAAAAAATTACTATTTCGTTCTAATAGGTCAGGCTTGACATAAGACAATGTTTTTGTTTTTTCCTTTTTTTGGTTCTTATTTGACACATGCTGTGTGTTGTGTACGGCCTACTACGTTATATTTTTATACTCGGGGTTTTGCGTAATAGACGCGTGTATTCCGCATTTTACGCAGGTTTTGTTGTCTTTTTGTTTTTGGAGAGACAGGATTATTTCCAGATTTTCATTCATTTAAATTCTTTTTTTTTTACTTTAATAAATGGACATTATTTTAATAGATGAAAGCACATAATTATAATTTGTAAAAATTTTATTTAAAAATAAAAATTTAAAAAAAATCATATTCATGCATCTCATATAAGATTTTTGCTACGAGTGGATTTCTATTACTAATAAGAAAAATATCATCCCACTTGACACTTTAACGTTAAAACCATGAATCTAATCAAGGGCCAATACAACAAATAACTATTTACTGCCAATCCATTTTTCAATCCGCGCCATTTTGCTGTCCACAAATCTCACGGCCTACTAAGATATTTGAATAACACCTTCGGTAAGAACGCAATTTTTTGATCGTTTCCCATGAACAATTTTCAATAGTATATCAGTACGATTTCCTTTAACCGTTAATACAACAATATTAATTAAAATTATGCGCATTGTGTCTTATACAGTGTATATAGTAGGTATATACCTACCCGATTAGAAATTAAAATGAGCAGCAAACGTGTGTATGTGTGTACATTTTTCCATTGATTTTAACGAGATAGAGAAAGGTCCGAAGGCACGTTAATTAGCGGCAGCAACGGCAGGATAACGGTGCATATTAGTTGAGAATGTATTAAAACTTAGAACCTAATAATAATAAATTATAAACTTGTATAAATGTTACATATATATGTGTGTAATATTAACAATTGTTTTTTTTTCATGGGTTTTACAACGTTGCCACGGTTCTGTATTGTGATATGACAACACTGTTCGTTTATTTGATCTATAGAAATGAAACGGAAGTAGAGAAAAGTTCAGGGCCGCAAAAGCCCTCCTTTTAATCTGAATCTGTACTCCGGGCGACCCTTGTGATAAGTTTTCGAGCTAAAAATAGGCCAATCTTGTTATCGAAGCCCATCGGGTGCGCAACAAAAAAAAAGGCTGCAACTTTCACCTATTCCTCTCCCCCAACCCAATTTACTGTTTTCTTCAGTCCCCATGTAATAGGATGAGAATTTACAAATAGAAAAATAATTCTTTTTGCCAGACAGAATTTAAGATGACCCCCTATAAACCGGATGACTTTTTCGGTGTCTCGGCTTGAAAAAATATCCATCCTATTGCATATGTAATTTAATGTAAATTTCAATGTCAAATTTTCCACTGAGACAGCGTCTTATATTTGCAATTTTTTCTAAAAAACAAAAAGTTTTGTTTGACATCATGGCTGCATCAACATGATAATAAAGGTCCAAACCTGACCTGGGCTAAGCAAAAGAAAAAAAACAGCCCTTGTTCGTTAAACCTGCCTTGGAAGAGCTTTGGTACTATTCAAAGTCGCCCCTTTTTTAGCTGCTATAATACTCTATACCGGAAAAATCTGGTTTTTTCATACAACCGTCAAAAGTGTCTCTCATTGTCAGTCTTTTTTGTTTATATTGGCAACATTGCCCATGAATGCCATTGACACAGTTGAAGAAACCCTCAAATGTAAAATCAGTCAAGAAGTATAAACAACGAAAAAAACACTCATTTTTCAATTAAAAAACTTGAATTCGATTGGACAGCCGTTGCGTGTTCAGTTGTATAGCGTTTTGGGGGAGGAATGGCGACGGTTGTAGTCGTTTGCCGTCCTCCCCGTCCCCCAAAACCTAGTTGCAGGCGGTTTTCAAGGGACGACGACCCCAAAATGCAGCAGAACGCGGCTTGTCCTACTTGAAAACCGATCGATTGTATTATAGAGGGAAAGACAGGGGAAAACTTGGAAACGGGGTACGTCTTCTACGTCACGAATTGGGGACTGGATGAGGGGTTTGTGGAGGATGGCGTGAGGTGAACAGGTGAACGTACAATGAATGGTTTTAGCCTAGATAGAAGATAACAAATGATGATGGGCAACTCTTTGTTTTTCTTTTTGCGCAGTATCACATGGCTCTTCTAGAGCATAGAATTAAGAAAATGATAGTGCTTTTTTTTGGAAAAAATTACACTTTAAACTAATACTTGTGATCATTTCTCCAACGAACATAATATTTTAAACATTTTGCTTAAAAGATCAGTGAACCGGTGACTTGATGTTGCGCATCACTTGACACTGTACTGAAACAACTGAACTCAACATACAAACGGAATTAAAAATGGAAAATAATTAAGTTTTGATAACAGTTGACAAACCTTATATGCGATGACTTAAATGGCGGTTAGTTACATTTTTTTATTTAATTATGTTGCTAAAGACAAATGTTAAAACAGAAGAGAAAAAAGTCAGTATTATATACGCGCATTTATTGGATTTTATGCATTTTATACTTTTATTATGCATAACTAAATCGGTTTAAAGAATTTATTCGAGGCATAATTCGTCAATTTATCATATTTACAAGCTGGAGAACCGTAATTCGTTGTTGAAAAATTCTCTGGAATTCGCATTCTCTAGTAGCCACGTCTGACTGGTTGATCTACAGGGCGAATATCTGTTATGAAGAAATCTAACGATTTATTTTTTTTTTAAAGAACATAGCTCTGTCAAATACGCCAAAAATACAATGTTCGAACGTGATCGTCTGGATCTTAACCCTCAGCGCCTACTCAAACAGGTTCTTTGATGATTTTCATATAGAAAAACCAGCTAACTTTTCGTATTTCAATAAATTAAAAATATTTATCATCTTGACCCTCGATCGTAGTCGTCCATGACCATTCCACAAGGGTAACGATAATAGTTATAATAATAATGGTCATTATGGTGCGCAAAGCTTCCATTAATATGTAGTCGGTCGGCCGGTAAGCACCTGTGCAATGTAAATCTGCCATTTGTGAGCACAATAACGGTAAAACCGTTCGATAATTAGTCGATAGACGATCCTTTTGCTCTTCAAATGTTTGATCTATTATTATTCCTAGTTAGGATGCACTCATTAAAAGAAAATCACATTAAATATTACATACAATTAGATATATGTATGTACGTACTTGGAGGAAACATGTATTAGGTTAATATATATATATATAATCTCTATATGGAGCATTCTCCATTCACACAATGAGTGGCAAATGAAGCAAAGAGAGAGAGAACACGACTTTAAACTTCTGATAAAAACGTATAAGTCTGTCTCTATAACCTACTTGTCATTTCAGTTATAGAGACAGACTTATGTGAAACCAATGTAACGTTTTCTATATCTATCTCACAGTCTCGGCTTCACGATATCGTCCTATTGCTCCATATAGACATTATATATATATGGGTTAATACCCATATGTTTGAATGGCCTTTCAATTGACGTTTATTTAGTGCAGGGCAGTGCAATATAAAAAACGATTTATTTCTTTACCCTGATGTAGTAGTGATCAATGTAAGATGATGTCAAATTATAAATGAAATAAGAGTGCTGCCAATCAAAATGTAAAATACATACGTTAGTTGAAGATATAAGTTTTTCGGAAAATTCCATTTAATATTTTAAATTTGTCATGGCATTAATGCCTTCTAGGAAATTCAGATTTTTCAATGGATACGGCCATGAAAATTAACAACGTGACAAAATGTCGTATCAAATATTGTTTCATATATTTTTCTAATCTAGTAATTTTCCATAAACGAATTTTAATGAATATTACCTACTACATGAATTTTATTCTAAAATAGACTAGAAATGTTAGATTTACGAGCAATTGAAGCGTTTATTTGAAAAACAACACATGTCCATAGTTATCGAAAATTGAGTTAATGCCAAATATACATAGTACAGCATTTTTGGTACCTTGTGCAAGAACCTCAAAGCTTAAAAACACCATTTGTTCAGGAAAAACAAATGCTGAAATACTGCAGGTTTTGAAAAAACAACTGATGTCCATGCAGTTATGAACTCCAATAACGTAATTTTAAAGTTGCCGACATTGAAATACTTTTTTTGTAGTTTAATTAGGAAAAATACATAAGCTGTACTTTTATTCTACTTTTAATTAGTAAAAAATGGTCAATTTATTATTCCGATAATGAACGAGCTAGACAGTTTTTATCGATTTTCCAAAAACTTATACTCATGGACATATGTTGTTTTTCAAATAACCATCTCAATTGTTTAGTAGTCAAGGACCTATCTTCATTTTTACCCTGTGTTTCTCGTTCTTTTAATTGTTATGTTGAAATTCTAATTAAATATATGAACTGCGACGCATGCAATCGAGTTCCATTCTTCTTTTCTTTATATTAATGATGATGATAATAAGAAAAGCAATTACCCTCGAAAATGCGTTTCCCTCGGTTACGAATTTTAGGTTAAAGACTCCGTTCGAACGAAATAAAAGGGGGAGAGCTTTCGTCTTGGAAAAACGAACAAAAAGCCCATTAAAACCATAGAAAAATATGAATGACTTATATGTATACATAATTTTGATATACAAATATCAAATATGCATAGTTGTATCAGGAAAATTATGTTTTCTGAGATTGTTATACTATGGATAATATCCATTTTTAGTAGTTTTCTACATTGGACTCGTTAAAATCCGAGCGCCATGATCATGGAAATACATATACTTAAAAAGAAGACATGGGAAGAACGTTTTTTACATGGATAGCGTAACGTAATGATTATTAGGTAATATTCCTGGCGAGAATATTCGATTCGAACTTAGGCGATATGAATAATAAACTGGCATTGTATTCACGGAAATGTGGTGTAATCATCGTCGCAATTTCCTTTTCCGACTCTTCGTTTTTAAGGGAAATACAATGTGCACATGCGTACGGACTCCTGTCAAAAATGTCAATGATTTTCGCAGCTTGCAGCACCCATTTATTAAAAAACCTGGAATAATAAATGTCCTCTCTCTTTCTCAATGGTAATCAAAGCTATTTAACTGCGTAGAAATATACAGTAGTATGTATTTAAAAGTAGGCTATAGTTTATTGATTGGTGATAGTCCGAACCCGTGAAATGGAGACGTGGCAACCTTGCAACAATCTACGCACTTACCATTGCGAACACGTAGCGGAAATCTCGATGATAGTAAATTGGTTATTTTTCTTTTGCAAAACCTTGCTCGTCTTCGATATTTGAAAATAAACTATACTCGACCTTTTTCCTGTAGTCATTTCGAAGTTGGTATGTTCACATTTATGTCTGATCCTTTAAAGGGACTAATTTGTCAAATGTCGTCTGTCAAACATTGAGCTTCACCAAATTTTGGTCAGTTCCTTGAATATGAACGTGCGAAAATGGTGTTTTTTGTGTTTATGCGGGAATCCCCTTGTTTCATCTAAGGAACCATTACTTTTTTTTTGTTATAATCCAAAAGCAATAAAGAAGTTTTACGAATTTCTTAATTTGAATACTTTTTTAAATAAACAAAAGTCCTTCATTTGTCGTGATGACAATAAAGAAAGTGCCAATTGACAGTCAATTGATGGTCACCAACCTACCAAGCTGTGGTTATTTTTATTATATTTAAGTAGGCACTATGGTTTGTTTCTTGGTGATCATCTAAAAAGAACTGTTGATTAACCATGCTTCGCATAAAATGTCATTTTTTGTGTTCTAAAGAAACTAGTGAATTTCAAAGGAGAGTGTGCGGTTTTATCCATGCGTAAAATCGATCAAGACCTCATTTTTGGAAATGAAAAGTCAATATCCGAACGAAAAGGATTTACTAGTTCTGGTTTTTTTTTTAATAAAATTACGAAATGTTAGCTTGAAATTACTAAGATCCTTTATAGAATAATAACATTTTCTTTAACCACCTTGTATATGTATATTTTGAACATAAATAAGGTACTAACGACTATATCATTGATAGATCGAATTCTTTTTTATTTTGCTACGCACAACCCATTGTACGCTAAGATTATATTAATGGTACTGTACAAAGGAGAAAGAGAGATGGATATAGATATGTACATGCTGTGTTGCCACTTTTTATTTAGTTGTTCTCAAATTATTATTTTTAATTGGTATTAAAGAGGATTACTATACAAAATTGTTGCCTATAGTATTGGATGTTCTAGTGAACATCGCACACATTCAATACGACTATTTTGATTCGTTGCACTTGTTAACACTAAACAGGTTTTAAACCGAATTCCTGCTACATACCAGAGTTGATAACGAACCGCATTACCTGGTACTAATCATATAAATAACCGTTCAATGTTTTATTATTGTTTTTTATTAATATGTAATAACATTGATTTTATTTATCGACACCTGGCCCATGTGGCTTTTTTTCCTTTTGGCCACAAAATTAAAAGAAAAATTTTAAGAATACCTAATTAATTCGTATTCACACGAATCTCGGAAAAACTGACCACCTTAATTATGTGGATTCAAAATTTCCCCCGCAATTCATTATATCATTGTAATCAATTGTCAGTTGTCAATTAAGAAATTTGATTAACGGTTTCCGTTTTGAGATTACAATTGATTACAACATTAAAGAGTATTTATATTATGGTCCTTTACTTTTACGAATTTGAATCTGTAAACGTATTTATTATTGCATTTAGTTTGTTTATATTCATTTTTTCTTATTTTATTTCTACGGTTACTGTCATATTTTTTATTTTTTACATAAAAAGTATGATAGCAAATGGACAAAATCAGAATTACGAATAATTTATTTTTCAGGCTCATCAAATCGAGGTCTTCCCATCGATTCACCTTCCTCACCCCTTTCTGGTACTTTGAGCCAGCTCTGGTCCAACCGACACAATGTCTCTTTACGCTTAGTTGAGGAACCCGATGACGTAATCGTGGCTCGAGGTCAAAATGCCACATTGCATTGTCAGGCTAAGTCCAGTACAGGTTCGAAATTGATAAAATATTTTTAATAAATCAACTATACTATGATGCAATTAGGAAACGTTACGATTACGTGGCTGTATGAGAACGTTCCAATATCTGAGGATGATCCACGGTGGTCGATTCGATGGTCGGAATTGCGGGTGGTGCGGGTCAGTGGTGGTAAGAAGACGGCCTCTCGCGGTAACATCGGACAGTACGCATGTTTGGTGGGAAATGATTTTGGGAATTTGCTATCGCGAACAGCCAAAGTCAAAGTCGCCTGTGAGTGACGTTTTAATATTTTATTTCTAACGGTAATGTATCAAATAGTTTCCCCTGTATAAATAGTGGAATTTTCCTGGGCAAAAATATGGTTTTTTTGATTTTTTATACGTTCAGCAAAACGAAAAAAAGCATTGAAACGTGTTGGTTACTAACAGTTACTAATATTCGAATGTCGCTGATATTCTTTTCTAGACACTGCCCGTTAAAATACTTAACTTTTTGACACTTGACAATGAGATACGGCCACATACGGCAATGAAATTTGAATAGTTGACAATTATTGTGATATGTGTATAACAGTTACAATTACGTTATTAATATAAAGATGTTAAAAATATGTAAAAAAATAATTAAGTCACGAAAAATTACTAACAAAAATTATATGTTGACTTTAAACTATGTAATTCCTGCACTCTATTCCTGCACTCTATATATATATTATATATCTGTTCGGTATTACAAAATGTTAATTGTGGTTGTAGATTTTTTGTGATATTTTGTGTCTCATACTTGTCATTTTTTTATTTTAGCCATAGATAAAGAGGTCTTATTAACTGGTAACACGACCATTTACGAGTCTCAGCCGCTGCTTCTGCAGTGTAGCGTACATTCTATTCCTCCTGCTGATATTCAATGGGAATTCAATCATCTACCTCTACCAAATGACAAACGGTGAGTTAAAATTTACAGTATGTTAACAACCGTTTATCAATAAAAATTATAATTTTTTAGATATGTTCCTTTGCCTTGTGGCGTTTTATTAATAAAAAATACCGTAGTAAACGATTCGGGAAATTATAGGTAAGAACATTAAGATAAAAGTACATTTCGATACACTGCTTGCATTCACGTATAAATTTGTAAAGGCTTGTTTTCACATTCGTGTAATTTGCAGCCTTTTAGTAGGAGCTTTTTGAAGATATATCATGCATTGCAGCAGTATGAATGCGCCGTATTGGTATTAAATTTTGGTATTTTCTAGATGCATAGCGAATAATAATGTATTAAAAAAGTCAAAAACGAGCAAAGACTTGGAGGTCCGCATAACCTCGCTTTCCACCTCCACCGCACATATGGCTCCATCGATAATATTAGTGGATAATTTTATAAATAAGACAGCCCTAATAGGGGAGACTGTTGAATTTTTATGTTTGACTACCGGTTGGCCCACACCCAAAGTACAATGGATAAACAGTGAGTTCAGTGTCTAGTGTATTACAATTTCGCAATTCATAACCAATTTTCAGATAAAAACGTTACCTTAAACGATTCGTCTACATTAATAATAAAAAATGTACGTTCAAAAGACTCGGGAAACTACACCTGCACAGCCACCAATTCCTTGGATCGAAAAGTTCAAATTTTTCAATTGAACGTGTATCAAAAACCTTATTTTAATGTTACCCCGATATCTATGGTGTCGCCTTCAGCCAAAACAGTTCGGTAAAGATTTGAGCATGTTTAATTAACAATTGATTAATTTTTTTTAACAAATTATGCAGGATTGATTGTCAGGCGAAAGGGGTTCCTCCTCCTAAACTGTTATGGCTGAAAAATGGCAAACCTTTAGAATTTGAAATTAGAATAAAAACACCATGGACAGGATTGGTGTTCAGTCATACGGTATCAACGGATGCAGGTAAGTGATCCCTTTTTCTTGAATTTGAAAATATATTCATACAAATATCAATTTTTGTTTAGGGATATACCAATGCCTGGCCATAAATTCTGTTGGTCAAAGTTGGACCGCGGCTCAAATCGAAATTAATAACTCGGAAAGTCCGAGTCCGCCGCAGAATGTCCACTGTAGACCTTTTGATGACACGAAAATATGCTTAACTTGGAAAAATCCCCCTAATGTCACGTCAGTTCAAGCGTACAGTATATATTCCTCGTATAAAGGTACTGAACTCCGTAAAGTTATTAAATTGTATTAAATTGTTACTCATATACTTTTAGAGAATGAAACTGAAATCCCTGGAACTGAATATGTTGTTCAGGACACTTTTCAACTTGCCACAAACTTGAAACACAATACAAATTATACTTTTTACGTGCGACTGTACTCGAATCATGCGAGTGATCATTCGGAAAAAGTTACCTGTCAAACTGGTAAGTGTTCATATTAAATTTATCATGAAAATGCATAGTTGCCAACGTTAATTTTTGCCAAACAATCAATTTGCTGCTGTTGTTTTCAGGTCTGAAGGGTTTGCGAAATTTAGAAATAGACATGCTTAGTGGTACCACAGTAATGGTCAAATGGGACGAATTAAGTTCGGACACTTCGTGTAACGGTACTAAAGATCCATATGTGGTGCAATGGTACCGAGATGGCGATGAATCACATTTATCCTCAGGAATTACCTATGAAAAACAATTTATTGTCTCCGGCAAGTTTTATCTTTAAAAAATTGAATTAAATAATAACTTCGTAATTTTGTAGGACTCCTTCCTGCTACCGATTATCAATTTAGAGTGGTTACTGAAAATAATGCGCAAGACGAATTGTGGACTATGTATGCTTTGCAGGACTATCAAGATTTAGAAAACGATACTTCCGAATTATCAAATGGAATTAGAGCACCAAAATATTTGTATGAAGACGCAACAACTTCTACCACTAGCCGATTGTCTTGGGATCGAGTGGGAAATGCAAAGTTTTACACTGTTTGTTATGTCATAGTTAATGAAAACAAGGATTGTACTGAAGGAATTACTTTAAAAAGGTACTATAATTGGAAGTATTGAATAGGCAAATATTGAAGTTATTCTTCAGCTATAGTCCAAAACTAAGCGTTTCCAATCTCAAGCCGGATACGGAATACTTGTTTATGGTCAGGGCACACGACTCGAGCAACAATACCAGCGTCCTTTCGAAACCCTTAAAGATTCGTACTTTGGGCGATGGTAATTTTAAGAAGACACTCTGTTAAACGTCGGTTTTTAGATTTTCGAATGTTCACAGTACCTTCACCAGTTGTGGACTTGCAATACCATTCACTCAATAAGTCTGCAGTATGTATTTTTTGGCGCCCACCTGAAAATTCTAATGGAAAATTGAGGAATTATTTGGTTTCATATACGACTGACAAAAATTGGTCGTTGGAAAAGCGGATCGAGTACAAAGTGGATATTAACGAGCCCAAAAGTAGGGCGTCAAAGTGTAACAGCACAGGTACGTATCAATAAAAAAAATTCAAATTTAAAATGTACATATGTTTTTTTAGATATGGTTTCTACATTTCTTACGAATCTTTCAATGGAACTCACATATTTAGTCATGGTACTGGCGGTAAATGACGTAGGAATAGGGCAACCTTGTCCACCAATAATCGTAAAAACTTTCGAAATTCCATACGAATCAGACGAAATGCTTAACAGCGCAGAGGACGTTGCACACAATCAAAAACTGGGTATTTATTTCGTTAATCTGGAAAACAAGCGAAATACTACATTTCTTGTTATGCTAGGCATCATTTTGGGCGTAATACTATCAGCATTTTGCATTGTCTGCTGTACAACATTCATTTTAATTAGAAGGCGTTGTTTGAAACGTAGAGCTGCGACGACAGCTCAATTTCATGTGTCCGCAGACTATCACCCAGCTGTTGCTCATTATACATCAGAGTTGGGTACTGTTCATGTCAGGTTAGTTCCAATATTTGTATCTTAAAAGTATTTTTGGCTGTCCATATGTATGTGCATCAATAATAAATCATTAATAACCCCAAAATACGAATGAACTAAACGATGCTAAAACTCTGAATTTTAGGATGGAGGAACCTTGTTCAATGGAAGATCACGAAATTGAGCATTTAGTGTCAGAAGAGCCTATTTCTCAAGTACCATCCGTAGTACCTGAACATCTGGATACCAAGGTATCTTTAATGCAGATTTTTATTTTTTTATAATTTGAATACCGTTGCTAGGGTGCAAGTAATTTTCCTAATGGGTGTGCCAATGGGGTGAATAAGCGTCTATTAATAAATGGTAATGCTCGAATTGGTACCGTTCATATAACAGAGAACCCTCAGGTATTTGTGCTGAAAAAAAGTTTCTATTTGTTCAATAATCTTTTCTTTTAGTATTATGCCTTTGAATTCAATGGAAATTTGGCAAAAAATAAATCAGAGCCGTTATTAAAACACTACGAAGAGGATACCAATTCCAATGTGAATCCATTAAAATTCTACGATTTTTACAAAATTTTTGGTGATACCTCAAAAAAACGCATCAACACTTCAAAATCAATAGATTCTTGCAAGGAGAGTCCATTAAATTCGACGCAAATCACTTTTTTGGAGGACTCAGTAACCAGTCAGAGACGACTGTCTCCCGTTTTAGAACCCAACGGATAACGGAAATGAGTATTTTAATTGACTATTTTCGCGTTGTTGACTCTACGATAAGACGATCTTCTAATTGACGAACTCTGATGGCTCCTCTCATACTCGTAAGAATTGTTGTTTTATGTCAAAAAATTTGAGGCTCGTGTTTGTTGTATAAAAAAAGCAATCAAACGAGAAAAAAAAAGTCTATTGTTCGTTCGTTGTTCGATGTGTTTTCGAAGTTTCTCGAAATATGTTGTTGCTCAAATATTTGTACGAATAATTTTTAGTTTTTTTACAGTTCCTTGTATAATTTTTCCCATATGCAAACTCATAGACTGTCATTTTTTGTTTATCATTAATTCTTTTCCCATTTTAAGTCAGAATAATAATAGTCTTGTTATTGTTAGTTGGAAATACATGTACCTGACCTACACCTAAATATAATACTATTGGATTTTTGTACAGTTAGTTGTTAAAGCGAATGGTAGAGTGATACAAAGGGCGCATGCGTTTTAATAATTTGAGTTAAGCGACCTATACACAAAACACATACACACAAGTATTTTGAATTTTTTTGGACAAAATCTGTTTGCACATAAATCATTGAAATACGATATCAGTCTGAAGATATAATTGTAAAATCATGTGGACTGACCTCTACTTTTTTCCATGAAACATGAAACTTAATATCGCATCGCATACTCACACACGAAGCTTGATCCGATTTTCAAGCCATGCCATCTGTGCATATGTGGTTGTGTGTAGGATGCTTTAGTTTTTTAAGTTAAAACCAGTCTAGAAAACTAACGTTTTTGGAAAAGGAATATATAACGTTACCAGACAAACTATTTATTACATTTAATGGTTAAATTTCAAATCCAAAGATCTTAACAATAAATAATAGTATTAAAAGCCTCACGAGCTTATTTTTAGTCGCTTAAAGCGCGTTAAGACCCATGCCTTTTCGTGTACAAAACAACGATTGATTTAATTTGTAAATATTACATTGTAATTTAACCCCCTCCCCCCATTTTTAACATGAACTATTTATTTGTACAGCAATTATGTATAATTTGTTAGATTTGATATTTTCGCATCGTTTTATCAAATAGCAATATTATTATGTCAAGAGAACAATCGCCTGTAATGGAAATTCCTAGAATTCTCCATTATTTTCCTGGATTCATAACTGTTAGATGACGTAATATTGTTGTTATTGTTGTTGTTACAGGTGAACTATAGGTCATTGAATTTCTAATAAAGGGCCTGAGGATGTAAGATGAAAACAATTCGCAAATTTGTTGAATTTCATTCAGTACGTATCGTCTCCAGATTTGTAAACTAATAACCTCTATTTAAATTTTCATTTTCAGGTCTTTTCCTTATAAATTAAGAAAAGTAGAAACTGGGGATTGTATTTCATAACTTGGCCTTTTACATAACATGGCCGTAAAAGGGGCTTATGGATGATCAATTTGGTTGTCAATATATCGTATTAAAAACAATGTCTACATTGATTGATAGATGACATTTCATATTAAACCAACGATTGAAAGCTGGGGTTAATAGGTTAAAGCACTGTGTGTGGGTGAAGAAATAGACATCCAAGTTGATTTTCTCTAGATCCCTTAAAAATATCTATAACTGAAGGTGTGTTCAACCCTTCTTCCGTTAAAATTTGGCGGTGGTTTGTTTGGCCACACCCACATGAGTCGTTGTTTTTTGACATTCACACAATTCTCCTGTTTCTAGTCTTTTTGTTCCACGTAAATGACACATCGGAAACTGCTCAAATATTATGTACTATCTAAGAGAAAGGTTGATTTGTACATATAATAATTAAGAAAACACGTTTCACTTACTTAATTAACGTTCAGGGTTCAATAGAAACAAATTTACCTCATGCACACATTCCCTGTTGTCAGATTGAAAAAAATCGCGATTTAGAGGCTATTCTCTCTATTGAAATGAAAGTATTTTCGTTTTTCTTCAGTATAATTTTACACAGTATTTCTTAGAATACATATAAACATTCCACCATTTTTACTTAAAACAAATGTCAATCGGCAGCTTTGACAATGCCTCTACGTCATGATTTATTTATTTATACATATATTTATTGTATTTTTTGTTTTTGAATATGCATATTAAATACTGTTGACATTTACCGTTTAAAGGAATCTTAATATACAAGAGTGTTTCGGTTCAGTTATATTTACGAGATCGTTCGCTTAGACATTCTGATACTGTGTTTTTTGTGAAACAAATGATTTCTCAAACTAATTCATTTCTTAACACCGTTTATTTTTTTATTAAAATTAATTATTTTAACACATGATCAGCTCTAAAGCAAACTTCGATTTCTGATAGTGTTATCAAGCAGACAGTGGTCTCTGAATAAGAATATAGTTTCATGAATTTTCTTAGGATATGAACTTCTTATTGTTTTTAAGGAACAATGATGGGACATTACACAATATAACTAAGACTTTTTTTGACGTCATGTTTAAGCAGCTAACAGATCTGTAAAGAGAGTGAATAATAAGCGTTTGTTTGACATATCTTTTGTTTCACATAAAACTAGTGTAATTTTGAGAAAATCCGATTACTATAAAAGCCTTTTCACATTATGCGATTCGTTATTGTTATTTGACTATTGATATATGTATATGTTGTGGTTTGAAATTGTGGAATAACGACAATATTGTATCGTATAATGTAATAAATCTTTTATACTTTTATTAAGCGAACAATGCAGTAAATATAATGAGAATGAAAGCACCTTGTATGAAAATAAAGCAATAGTTTTACTTTTTTGTTATTGTTCAAAGATGAGAGTCCGGACTCACTTCCAAATAATATATTCATCATTGCCCCCCCTTTCTGTTTCTGTGGTTTTTTATTTTCAAGGCAGCGCTTAGAAAAATGTTTGCGCATAATTATTTCACGCTTTGTCCTTTATTACATAAAATAAAAATGTCTCATCAAGTTACCTAATTTAACCTTAATTTATTACATTCTATTCAATAGTACTGCATAGTTGTTAAGGAAAATCCAAAGTAATTTTAGTACTATCCAGTTTTTTTTTCTAATTAGTTTAGAACTCTAACAACAAAATAATAATAATAGTGACAAAATGTTGTAGTCACGTGAGATGTCAAGAAGACATTTTGACGTAACAGACTTAGTTAGTTTAAGACACAAACATCTACCTCATGTATAAATTACGTTTAAGTATGTTTTTTCTTTGTCCTAATATCCTTAATTAGATTTTAAGTGCGTTTTGATTTTTGTGGCGATATTAGGCCTCTTAATTAAGCCTTTTTTACGAATTTGGAAATTTATATTTTCTTTTTTTTTTTTAGTAATTTAGTCTGATAATGCGAGGCTGCTACTGTTTTCTAATCTTCGAATATTTTCAAGGGATTGTTCACAATACAGTATGATTGTTTTGGTGCTGAATTATTGAACATTATTTTCTCTGTCAATCAATATTATTGGCACTGTTGTATGTACAACAGGAAAAGACGTTCAATAAACGTAATTTTAACGTGCAATACAATAAAAGGTTCTATTTTTCTCCTTGTTTCTTTAAAATTATCTTGTTTACTTCATTATTAACAATCCCTATAACATGTGGTTCTATTGTTCTCTCTTTTGTTTTTACACAACACCATGTGATTTGTGAATGTGGAAATGTTATATGTTGAATTTCCTATGCCTAAAATGAGAAAAAAAAAGATAAACGTTCACACGTCTATTGTTTGTTATATTAAAACTGAAAAAATGTAAAAATGATATATTTAAATCACTGTGTAAACGTGTTATATTTTTGTACGCTTGAATGAATGCATCATTAAATATGTATATTGACAGGAAACGTAGCGTTTTTTTTTTAAATTTTCTTTACAGGTTACCCAGATTTGGACCCTGGACCACTGAACACTATGGTAATCATAACAATAAGGTGGCTTAATGAATAATTAATAAAAACATGCGAGTACCTCGTCAAGAAAAGTTTTATGCGAGAGAAAATATTGCTCCTATATATTTAATAAAAAGACACTAGGATTCAATATAAAATATTAACATAACATTACCTCCTATTTTTTCAAAAAAAGGAATTCTATATAAATTATGTAGTACTGAGCCTTACCTATTGTATTCAGAATGCCAGTCATTTTTTTGATTAATTTTTTTTCATTCAATTTTTGGGTGATCAAAGATTCTTCTGCATTTACGTTTTGCCGATGATTTTATAGGGACTATCCAGAGTCTTTCAGTATTCCGTTAGTTGACATTTTAAAAAATTCGAGGATTCACAAGGTTAGACCCAGAAACTAACAGAAAAATTATTTCAGCTCTTTGATGATCGGTTGTTTGAATGATTAGATGGGTCAGTGTAAGTTTTACACATAAATATCTCAATAAATTCATCTAACACTGATAACAGACCAATCTCTGTATCTATGATTGCTATGTATACAGGATGTTGCATCGCCAGACCGACTATAGGAAAACCCATATAAATTTCAATATCCTTTAGTATTATCTTTCCTGTTGGTTTAAGGGTAAAATTGTATTCGACTATTTTGAAGACCCTTTTATAGGAGAATCGCATGTAAAATATGAAAAATGTTCTTTGCTCCATTTGCGTGATATAACTTTAAATGTTTAACTTCGTTACGACGTCCGCGGCCGACGTCCGGACGCGACGTTTGATAATTCAGCCGCTACGTTCACATATTACAGAACATCGCGTCCGGACGTCGCAACGAAATTCAACCTTAATAAAAATAGAATCGTTTTGATAAAACTCATTTACATAATGTCACAGTAGATGTGACAGTTGCTGGTGGTTTAATTGAGGAAAATATCAGATTTTAGAACAGCTTTTTTCAAAATATCACGCAAATGGAGCAAAGAACATTTTTCATATTTTACATGCGATTCTCCTATAAAAGGGCCTTCAAAATAGTCTAATACAATTTTACTCCTAAACAAACAGGGAAGATAATATTAGAGGATATTGAAATTTATATCGGTTTTCCTATGGTCGGTCTGGCGATGCAACACCTTGTATATGACCCTTACGGTTGAATAATATTATGTTTGGAGATATATTATTTTTTAGAAATGGAGTTATTTTCGAAAAAAGTGCTTATTGCTGATATTAAAATTGAGAGGTCTAAAATAAAAGGGGTATAAAGAGAGATATTTTTTATGTACATACATAAAAAAAAGTTGCCAAGAAAGCTCAATTTTTTTTTCATTTTTATTGTGCCGAAAGCCCGAAAATCACTTGGTCCCTTTTATAATAAATATCTAGATATGAATTTCAAGCAGTCATATGCCATTATGCCCATAACTAACATTAAAATAAATGATGCACTTATACTCCATTTATACTAAATCTCTCAATTAAGAAATGGATTAAGGGCAGTAGTAATAGTTGCTCCTTGAAGGAAAACTCAAGCCAGCCACAACCAAGTCTACCTCAAAACCCATTTTGCCAATCTAATTAATAGCTCAAGCTTCTCTTGATTGAAAATGAACAGCTATTAATAACAATTAATAATAAATAGATGCTCAAGGTATTCTTGAGTGCTGAGAGATACTTCAAGTGCGACTATTAATATGACCCTAAATTAAGTTTAAAAATAAACAAGTGGCAACATTGTTTTGTCACAATTGTCAAGTTCTTTAACCTCAAATGTTTGCCTTTAATAAGGTTATGAAACTGGAAAAAAATATCCATTTAAGGATTTTATAAATTTTCCAGTGCCCAAAAAGGCTTTAAAGTCATGTTCCTAATATTACGATCAAGTATCCTTTTCTCGTTTGAATGCGATTGTCACAATTGGTGTGGTTTGTGTCGTTGAACCTGTCGAGAAATTTTCGGGGTAAATTTCGTAATTAATTATGGCGTTGTCTCGATGGATGTTACGTCCTCATGCTCTGGGCCACCAGGGGCGTAAGCTAAACTTCAGATCAGGTCAGTTAATGCTTTGTTTTGAACTTTTGCCCTTTCTTTGTATAACTGGTAATTTACCTTGTAGCCAATAAGAATAAGGAAGAGGACTTGTTTACCAATAGTTTGCAAGAAGGTTATAATCTGATTTGAATTACTTTAAATGTTTTTTTTTACTATAATTTTTGATTTTTAGAACCTCACGAGTGTTTTAAGAATATTTTTGTGAAATTTTGCGAAAAAGACCTTGAAGAGAAGACCCTGTTAAGGTATTTGAACAATTATGTGAAGCTTTTGATTCATTATGAAACGAGATTTAATGAGATCAACTTTAACCGACGGGATATCCTAATTTAGTGAGTCGATAATTTAGTTCTTTTTCGAAATATAAATTCTCGATTTTTAGTTTGAGGTTAACTTTACTCAATGAGTCAAGTATAATTAGATCTGCAAGCCTTAGAGCTGTAAGACACACCATAAAAAGTGAAGCTGATGTTTGTACCATGAACAAGTTGGTTATACCATTTCTAGTGTCCCGGTATGATTGTTTTTTATTACTTTGTTTTTGTTTATTTCATATTGTTTTAAGGTGCCTTGATTCAAAAAACGACCAAGAACGTGTTGAAGCTCTAAAATTAATTAGAAAATCCCTTTTATTAGCTCCAAGTAAATTTGACGTTTCTTTGGTGCGTAGTTTAGTCTCATTAGCCAATGAAGGCACAGAAGGAAAAGACCGTCTTTTGAGGATCTCATTGGCAACTTTAGCAGAAACCGGTTAGGTTTCAAAAATAATTTTACAATTCTTCACTGTTTTAAAATTATTTTAGGCCTGCTAAACTTGGGATTATTCATTGAATTGGGTGGAGTCACTGCCATCACACGAAATCTAATCGACTGTCAAATTCCGAAAATTGCGGAGGCGCTTTGCGGAATTTTGTTGCTTCTCTTGGACCGACCGGAGACGAGAACTCGAGCTGCGGTGGATTTGCAAAGTATTGTGGCGCCGTTCTGCGATTTTCATTATAAACATGGCTGGAAAGAGAAGACCAGGTTAATGACGACTTTTCAAAGTCTTAATACTGAAAATTATGAATTCTGAAACTTTAGAGACGAACGGAAATTGCGTTTGAATTGCAGCCGCTTATCTTTATTGACGATATTAAAAAGTTGGCCTGGCGTATTACATTTTTGTAATCCAAGAGATCAAGGAGGCTTTCGCGCCGTCGTTGACGTCTTATATCTTAAGCAAAGAGAAGTTCGAGTAAGTGTTAGTTATATAAAAAAATACCTTATATATCGTACTTTTATACTGCAGAAAGCAGTCCTTGACTTGCTTTTTGACCTTTTGGGACTTCAGCAGCCCGAATGGACTGACGAACTCTCAATGGCGCTCAACGCAATTGATCCCTGCGAACCTCAATCAGCCTGGCGACTCAAAGAAGGCTTTGTGGCTGCCGAAGGCAAATCTGTATTGCCAAATCTCGCAAAAACCACTCCTTCACCTACTGAAATGCACTTGGCTCTGTTATTGTTTTGTTTTTTAGAGTGTGGCCTTCTCGATGCGCTTACTGAAGTGATCACTAGTAGTGATACTTTTATTAGTGTTCGAGCTACTGTGCTTTTAGGTTCTTAAACGTTTAACTAGTTGTATAATCGTTCAGGTTTAATCTATTTCGTTTTAGGTGAACTTTTAAGGTTGATTCAGCTATATTTGCCATCAGGATGTTGTAATGTATCCCCTCCATTGCCAGATCTTCTCGGTAGCGCGACAAACAGCAAGCCGCAATCAATGGCGGCGCTCAGTGCTCTGGAACAACTCCACAAGTAAGGGTTTGTTTAGTTAAGAACTTTTGGAATAAAATGTTCATTTTAATTAGGTTGATGCAAAAGAGGCCTGCGAGTTATAGTTTGCATTTGGACTATTTAATTAGAAATAGTACAAATAGAAAATTAAAGCAAAAATACGAGAGAAACACGAGACATAAAGGACTCAAGTCCAGGATCAGTCAGGTTAAGGTTAATTAAGAATACGATTTTTTAGGAGATTATTTTTAAACATTTATTATTTTTAGGCTGTACTAAAAGACGAAGATGATATTGTCAAGGAAACGGGCGTGTTGTCCAGTAACGAGGTCAAATTATGGAATTGGAGTTTGATTAGAGCTGTTCTAAAAGCAAGATTATAAAACGTGTGCATTATTGTGCATTAAAAATGTGATTCATTTTTTTAGGGAGACGGTGGCCATAAGTTGGATTTGACAGACTCCACCCACAAACTCTTTCTGAAACGCCTCTTAGACTTTTTCAAGCCCTCTCAAAATAAATATTCGCATATGGATTTGGGCAGCAGTGCAGCACAGGCTTTCGAATTAACCACAAGTGGCATTGATTTCATCAAATATTTAGGAGACGCCAAAGAATTCGAATGTCAAGTAAATAGCTATTTCAAAAACGATGATCAACCTATTAAGTCAATGGAATATTTCTAGAACATGGTCCTTGAACTGTTTAAAGACATTCACTCTCAAATCAAGTCGATTTCCACCAGCCGTAGTGTTCACGATTGCCTTTTCAGTCCGGCGCATATGATCAACACCCATTGTCAAAGCTATTTTCTATTTATTGGACAATTTGTGCGGAGCGAATTCGGTCGAGCCATTCTAGACAACGTGAAAATGTTTTCTTTGTAAGATGAGGATAGGAAATTGACCACATTTTTTTTCTAAGTGACTTCTAGGTTACAAGAATTGGCTACGACGACACATCATGACTGTTACGTCAAACTAATCATTTCCTCGCTGGACTACAGCATGCCAGGGCCGGCTCGGGATATTCTAGACGCCGTCTTGACTTGTGATATTGAAAGTAGTCGACTGTATGCAACACAATTTCTATTAGTGTTGTTAAGAGTTGGTTGCGCGTCATTTTCTGGTTGGGCCATAAGACTACTTTACAGACAATTGGATGATACATCAAGGTTGAGATGAATAATTAAACAATATTTATAGTAAAGTTATTGATATGGTTGTAGAAAAGTCAGCTTGAGCGCTTTGTCGACGCTTCAAGAAGCATGCGAGTTGCCTGATTGTTTAGAAGCATTAACGGATTTACCATTAAACTTGGCGAAACATGGGGAAAAAGGTGAAATATTAATTATTAAACTTCTATCCATGGAAAAGGGTTACAAGCGGTATGGACAGGAAAAAATATTGAGCATTATAGCTAAATGGGACTCGCATATGAATTATCGTTACGTTAAACTTGTGGAGGGCGACATTTCTGATACTTTGACTTTACATCAGCGTGACGAAGATGGAAATTACGAGAGGGTAGTATCTAATGCGCCAATGAAAGGAAATTTCAGGTATGATTATTTTTCAATGTAGATTAGCATTTGTTATTGGAACTCGTCTATAGGAAAGAAACCTACTTACCTCCCCATCTCTATGGACAGCTCAATCAACACCCGGAGGGATTTAAAATGCTCACATCTCACGGTTCTATTACTTCAATGGTTGAAGTAAGTAATGTTAATATATTATCTACATTTTAAACAATAATTTACAGAAAGTCCATAAGGGTGTATGCGTCACTGATGAGCAAATATTAGAACTTAAGGCGGCTTTATGGGCACTTGGACATTTAAGCACTTCAAATCTAGGATTTACCTATTTGAACTCGCTAGAATTCGTTGGAAGTATGATTAAACTGGCCACAAAATGTCCAGTTTATGGAGTTAGGAGCACAGCATTTTATGCACTAGGTTTGGTTGCTACAACTTCGATTGGAGCAGATGAATTATGTCTCAATGGCTGGCTCGCTACTAGACATAATAGGTTAGGAATTGAATTTTGGGTTACCTTTTAATTTATTATTCATTTGATTATTTTAGGTATCATCGCTGGCCAGTTTTGGAAGAGGAACCCATGGATAGTTTGTATATTTCTTATTTGACCAGTTCTATATGGGAGGAGGGTACTAGTCGTGGTGATGATGCAACTGAAGATGACCAAACCACTCTGAGTGAGGAGGAGGAACGGGTTTCAGAATACCCAGTGTCGTCCCCTACTCTGAGTCCAGGTACTTTTGTTATTTCAATTTTCTGATACAAAAAGTCTATCAATTTCTTTTCATTCTACAGATTTAAGAAAATTGAAGCAATCAACTATGCCTTTAACAGGATCGCCACCGGAAGTGCTTCACAAAAGATCCCTGTCCGAATCTAAGACTTTCGACAACAGCAATGGTTTTGACTTGGAATCTCGGTATGAAACTAAACAAAGAAATAGTTCTATGACTGAGAGTACCACCTCGGGTGTCAGTTCTTGCGATTCACTGGCAAACAGGCCTGGAGGAGGGTAAAAAAGCGTTTTCTTTATTTCTATATGAATAGTCATAATTCCACTTTATATTTAAGGGTTGGTTACATGCAAACTCTCAGCCCTATTCCCAGTTCTACCAGTTTAAGTATGCTAAGATTACCTCCCCAAGTTGACAGATATACGCATCGAATATCGTCTAACAGTAACATTTTCATTAAAATGTACTTTCTTTAGCGTTGAATTGAAGATTTTTTAGGTGCAGATTCAGACGCCTCCACCTCATCGAACACTAACGAGTTGAGCCTTCAAAACATGCTTGGCTATCAGACAATTCGTTATATTAGAAGAAGAGATTCCTTAAATTTTCGACGTACTGAAGGAGACGATTATTTATTCCGACCTCCACCTCAAACGTATGCATTTTATTATTATTTATGTCGGATTTTCAAATTGAAATTTTAGGCGTAGAAGTTTGGCATCCACGAATCTTAACGCAGAACCGAGCGCGACGATTCACTATCTAAGTTTGAGGTCTCAAAAGTTTGAGCCTATATACGAATTTCCGAAAACATACAAGCCTAAAGATGCCATTTACCGTGGCATTTGTTTACCAAAAACGGTCATCGATATGTTTTCTGAAAAAGTTGAAGTAAAGGATTTGAGATTTACATTTTTATCCATATTGTTAATGTCCTACATTTTTAGATTTATAACACAGACATTGTCTTCAACAATCAGGGTAGGACCCGATTAACTAACGCAATCACACAGGAATCGAGCAAAATTAGTAGCAGAAGTTGGCAGCATTGCAAGGAAACGTGTATTTATTGCAGCTTTGCTGTGTCTGCTCTCACCGATGACTTTAATGAAGGTGAATTTTTGGTGCCTTATGAAGCACTAATTTGCTGTATAGAGCACAGTATAAACATCTTTTAATTTTTAGATTCATTGAAATTAGAAGTATTGAAGATTGCCGAACGTTTAGCCAATCCAGTCATGAGTAAAGTGTTCAAAAATCAACTTGTGCGTTTAAAACAAAAAGATTCAAAAATTTTTAAAGACGTTTGCATCTATTCAGAAGTGTGTAAACTGTTATCCGAATCCAATTACACTTTATCGACACGCAGAGTGTTGCACGACTTCTTTTTTGAGGTGACTTTTGATAAGTGTTTCGAAATGGCTCGAAAAAATTTGGGTCCAGTTGCCAAATGTGAAAAACGGGATGATAATGAGCCCGTATCCAGTCCTACCGAGTTCAAAACTTTGGACTCATTAAAATTGATCAGCGTGGAAAATAAATTTCCTATACGGACGAGAAATAACACGAATTGATTATTTTTCAAAAAGATGTTTTTTATTTTTTGGTGTGTTAACTGTTTATTTTGTTTGCTACTGATTGTATTACAATGCAAATTTATTATTTAGCTTCACAATAAGGGAGGTATGTATGTTATTTGGTAATGAGTTTCGAACCTCGCAAGAAGCGGTTTTCCGTTTGTATGTAAAGTATATCTTGAAATATACGTATTTAATGCATTGCTTATTGTATTTTTATTGAAAAATAACCAGGTTTTTTGGGGCGGTTTTTAAAAAATTTGAATCATTTAACTATCCATGACAAGTGATGGTGAATGTTGAAGTGATTTTGACAGCTGTCACTTTTTGATATCAATGGGCATGTTCAGATGACCAAGCGGCTGAGAAAAATCACCAAATTACGCTGAGTATGTTGCTTTCCAGCGGCTCGCGTCTTTGGAGAATGAGTCGCTTAGCCGTCGCGTAATATATTACATCTTTTCAGCTGCTGTGATCTAAATCTAAACGTACTCAATGTAAAAATGATTTCACAGCATATAAAATGTAACCGCCATTTCGTTGGGAGTTAGTGTTTATGTATTGGGTGTACTTAAACATTAATACTCGTTTGCAGTGAATACTTTGCACCGATATTAGGTAAAATTTAACCAGCACTTAACTGACAGATTTATACATATATCGTAATTTATACATATATTAATCTGTCAGTTAAGTACCAGTTAAATTTTATCCAATATCGGTGCAAACGAGCATAAAATTCATAAATCAAGTAATGTACTCAAATATATCTGTATGATTAGTCAGTATCTAAATTTGATCTTTTGTATAATTCTATGGGTATAGCTAAGATATCCAAATAGGAAAACGGGCATGACGTGGAGACTGCGCTAATGTGCAAAAGTATATCTGCATAAGACACAACAGTGCCATTTGGGTAACATAAATAAAATCAATGTGCAACGTTAATAGTAACATCAGGTAAAGCATCTCTTATTCCATTAAAATCTACGCTACAAATAAATTAATACGAAAAAGGTACACACAAGGAGATTCTGCATGGTATTTGCACAGAATAATATATAAATTATTCTGTAATATTAGTAACAATTGTGTGGACAATTATTGCTGGAATATTTCCTCATCCTAATACACAGTAGGAACTATCAAAGTTTAATTTAAGGACGCTCGTGATCCCTTGAAAACTTCAGTTTTCACCAATTTCAAAGGTGAATGTATCTTTCCTACATGCAATTCTGATATATAAATATCTTCGTTTTGGCCTTCGGCATTTTCGGGCCTCACAGTCATACTTGACAATATAGCTTTGACCTGAAAGGAAAAAACAAATGAAATGTGACACACCATTGCTTGATAATCTCATACTTCTTCTAAATCTTCTTGAATATTTTCCGTAAAATCTTTCTCGCTTACTGCAGAACTTGTTGTGGCAACGCTACAAATTTCGCACCGGTCTAGTTCAGCTGTAATATCCGGAAGGGAGGAGTTTCGACTCTTTTGAAGGGACGTTTCTTCATATGAGTGATTTAATTCTGCTCCCACTCCGGGTTCTCGAGGGCGTGTCAAAAGCTCGTTTTCGCATTGTTTTCCTAAGAAAAGTGTTTTATGAATTTAGATGATTTTGTTTTTAAATATGTTACCTTGTCGTTTGAGATGAATTTCATTGGAAATTTTTTCTAAATTTTTTAGAGTTTGCGAGTAGAAGTTCTTGGTTTTGATAATGTCTAGTTTTATGGTTTCAATGCGACTTTTTTGAGTGTTTAATTGGTCTTGACATAAAACTTTTTCATCAAAATAAGGTCTGGATTTGACAATGAATTTCTGCAGTTTCTCTTCAAGTTGCTTCAAGTTTTCCTCAGTTTCTTTATAAACAAGAGCTTTCAATTGATGGTCACGTCCTCTTTCCGCTTTTTGGACATCCGCTTCCATCACCTAAATGAAAATGAACAGATTATCTCTTGACCATTAAATGCAATTATATACCTTCATAGTTGCGTGATTGAGCATCTCTTGCCACGCATTGTCAAATTGCCACTCATGTTGATTGGTTAAAAATCTTTGTTCCGCCAAAGCTACTGTTTCTTTAGCAGCGGCGTGTATTCCTATTAAAAATTCAATTTTATTCAAGTTTTCAAATTAAAATTAAAATTGTTTTTTACCACTGGCCTTTTGATATTGTAATGCAGCTTCTTGACATTCCTTTTGTTGTTTTCTAGCAATTTCAAGGAGATCGTAATAGGGTCTGGCTTTTTCAATACAGCTGCCCAATTTCTTGGTGAGTAATTTAAGTCTCCGTGTGGACTCATTTAATAGCATTCGGAATGTGGCATTTGCTTCATCATATTCAATTTCTAGTTTATTGATTTTGTCTGTTGTAGAATTGAGTTTTTCAAGTTCAATTTGAATTCTGGGATCCAATTCGGTGTCTGAATCATTGTCACTCATGTTCTATGCGATATGTTAGGTTGGGGCACTTATAGCTTGTAAAACAAAGGTTACATTGTGTTATGATTAATTCAAATTACAACTTACCAAGCTTTGTGACATTTAAAATGAAATTGTTTAGTTTATGGTTCTACTGCAGATAAAAAGTTTAATATATATTAACGTTGACCTACTTTGAGTATTTAGTTATTGAAATGAGGCATGCAAAAATTTCGTTCCCATTGAATTTGCATTAAAAGGAATCTAGTTAACGCTGTCAATCTCTAAACTATAAATAAATATAGCTTGCTGGTGACGTAAAGTTTGTTATGATTCCACTTATTGTGAATTCATTAAACTGATAATTGGCACTTTTCACGTGTAAACAGTTTATACAACATAATATTTATATTTTACATACACATTCACAATAATTGGGCTTGAATATACCTTCTGTAATGGAATTTTACTAAGTTTTTAAAGGGAAAAGCAGTGATCCAAGTTCCCTTCCCCCGACCCTTTCAATTATATACTTCAACAACACATTCAACCAATCACGAAGAGACAATTGACGTTTCTTGGCGCGTGACTGCGCATGACGTCAGCAACAGTAGAGTATCACGAAGATAATAAGCCTGCTTTGAACATAACCTAACAATTTAACATAAATAATAATATAGGTATAATAAAAAATTTTACTTGATTCAAAGCATTGGCAATTTTTACAAAACAGCATTTTGCATCTTTCGATTTTATCAGAAAAATCGATTCTGACTTATTAGCGAAGAGCTTTTTTCCTACTCATTTCAGGTGTTAAATTGGAAAAGTTGTTTGTAGTACGTTTTCAAATAAAAGTGTTTTTGGTATATTAAAACAATGCCCAAAGTAGTGTCTAGAAGTATTGCATGTTCGGATACAAAAGATCAAGAGGAATATGGAGATGAAAAACCACTTAACATCTATTATTGCATTTGTGGACAAATGACCCTCATATTAGGTAGTAACAAACAAAACAGTTATTTCAATATTTTATATAATATTTTTCCATAGATTGTTCCATAGAGAGGTTACCATTGCGTAAACGAGACGGAGCTAGAATATTGGATGGTGTTAGTCATGCACACAAGATTACATGTGATTTGGATGAAACAGTTTACTTGAAAAGACCTGAGGGCATTGAACAGCAGTACAGGTTAAAATGCAAAAAATGTGGTTTACTACTCTATTATAAACATGATCCTAAAAGTCCTGTTAGTTTTATAGTAAAGGGATCTCTCATAACGTCCACAAATGAAGGGCCTATTACTGATATTTATAATCAGGTTGATTTCAAGAAAGCACATATGTATATTTTGATATTGACAAAAGCTATTTTGTTAGGTGGCTGTTGAAAAACCAAAGAAGATAATGGTAACTAAACATACAAAGAACATGGGCAAGTTTAGTTCTGTTACAGTTTCAACTATTGATGAAGAAGAAGATGAAATAGAAGCGGTAAGTGGTTTTAAATTATGCTTTTCTTAGCAATAGATTTATAAATCATGTTTTAAATATGTCGAATTTTATTGTTTTTAATATTCTACACATATCAACTCCAATACAAAACTAAATATTTGAAAGAGGATCTAAATTGTCATTTACAATTATTAGATTATAATTCTTAAATTACGACACACATAATTTAACATACAGCCTTATTTTTAATGTTTCTCACCTTATATGTTAAAATGTAAATTAGGTAACTAAAATAAATGTTTTCTTTTCACCAGCGTGAGGTGGCAGATAGTTATGCAAACAATGCCAGAATTATTGAAAAACAGTTGGAACGCAAAGGCATGAATAAGAGAAAACAAGAACAAGCCAAGGCACAAGAAATGAAAAAAGTAAGAGGAACACTAATAGACAAATAATAAGAATTATTGTATTAGAATAATTATTAATTTGATGTTTTACTTGAGTCAGAATAAATTGAATGCAACTGTATCAACCCCCTAAAACATTCTCTTCTTTTTCACAAAAATACTTTACTAATGTTATTTCATTACATAATCACTTCCATAAAAGTATTGTTCAATATTATTTTCTAAACAGCAGTGGTGTGGTTTCCTCGGCCGATTGTACTACTCGTATAGATTGTCTGTAACAAATAAATTATAACTTATCAATTTCATATTAGTATATTATATATGTATAAAGTTGCAATACTTGATTAAAAATTGTTTTTTTATCAAATACCATTTAGCCCAGGGGGAAATAAGGGTTTTTTACAGTACGTTGAAATGTATTAACATGTCACAAACTGTAATGTAATTAGTCACACGATTACCGGACGTTGTGTTAAACTTACGTTCTCCGTACGAGTTATGTTTGGTTGTTGTCGGGTCATAAAATACATTCAGAAATATTTTGAAGCTTGAAATGGGCTAAACGTGCATCGAAACCTTTAACATCTGTTTTAGAATTGCATAAAGCGGCCTGAAAGTGCTCACACAAGCATCAATTACACAGTAGCTCATCGCTGACGGGTAAAATTAAAAGTGAGTGAATTAGAAAAGTAGCCCAATATGTTCAACTTTACTCGCTGGGGAAAAGCAAACAACGAAATTAATCTCAGCTAAAATTTTATTTAGCAACTTTAATGGTAGCAAGTAAATTTATTGGTGAGTAGCTACTAAACTCGCCCTGTGTAATTGATGCTATACAAGCGATGTTTGCCAGTTTTTAACGAGGTTCTTTAATTGTTCGTTCAGTGGTTCAATTTAATGCCCGTATAAATTAAGTAGATGTAGAAGACACCTACCTCAAGTGCCCTCTGTTGTGCAGACCTAATGAAAATGTATTCCAAACTCAAACAATTTCACAACTACTAATGACAAAAACACAGTTATGAGACATTTTAAACCACTTACCGCATTGCGTGTCGATTATGTAGGACCATGGTACTGCCACGCATATTTTCAATACTACTAAATATATCTGGTCCTTCGGCCTGTTGACTAAATATACTTTGTCTTGAAATTCCTCCTAAACCTGTTAAGGAGCCGCGCATGTAGGAAGAGCGCATGCGTGCAGGCATTGATATGCTCTGAATGGATTCTTGTTCTTGTTTAATGGGATTTAAGAAGTCCGTGTCGGAGACAACACCAAATGGACCATTCACCACATCTATAGTTAAAGAGTAATTTTAAAAATTTACTTTACTTTTAGAGTACATTACAACTATGTAATCACAGTTTTAGGTATAATCGAAAATCTGCACCGATTTTAATAACAAATTAAGTATATAAATCAACTCAATATTAACAGTGAGACACAATAGTGTCATTATACATTCAAGATGTTGAATTATAGATCTTTTCTACCATTAACAAAGTGTAATCATTAAATATTCTGCTTTGTTGTTAAAAGATAAAAAGGAGAGTTTAATGAAGCTTGAAATTCAAATCTGAATTAGTCTTCGACATTCATAAGACTTTATAAATCTACTGCGAGCACAAAAGTAAAGTAAGTGTACCTCGTTAGTAATCATATATGCATAATGACAAAATATCAAATATAACGTTACCATCATTCAATAAAACTCTATGCGATTCTAAATTAACATTTTCAACAAATTCCATTGCTTCAGGCGGTGGCTGCCAGTTGGGATTCGTTGCGGTGAAATGCATTAATGACAATTCGACTTTTCCATCTTCCGCTTGCGTATATTGATTAGCCTAGAACAAACAATCCAGAGTTTGTATTAAATTTCAATTTATAACAAAATAGTACTTGGGGAGCATTGTCACCGGCTTCCTCGGAGTCGGCATGCCAATCCGGATTGCCATGTTTCCGAATATCCATCTGCGCGAAGCTGCATACATCACCAACTCCAACAACAGATACCGTGAAATTTCGGAAAAAATCTACGTAATCTAAGGTGCGTGGATATATGTGACGGATCAGGATATAAGGCACGACAATTGGTGAAACAAATTCTTCCAATATAGCTGCAAATCTACGAGCCAATTTGCGGATATTGTTTAATCGTAAATTTGTAATAATACCTGAATTGAAACAGCTGTTGAACATTAGCATGGACTTTGGCTGTATGTGCGAATCCTTGCCACACTCCTGGCAAATAGTGGGTATGTAAAACAACTGCTTCTAATAATTGTTCTGGGCACCAAATCAGGGTCTCATCGGGAATGAAATTCTTTGCTACACCAATTGTGCCCGTTAAAATCGCCAACATAGTTAAAACCTTAATAGCAATTCCCATTTTAGTAAATACAAAAAAATATAATTATGTACTACTTACCTGATCCCAATAGAAGATATCATTATCCAAGGAACCCAAAATAAGAAATATGGCTAAAATCGAACTACACATAAAAGTAAAATGTTCTGCCAAAATTACTAATGAAGGACAAGAAAATGACCCCATATATTTCGTGGCTGGTTTATAGGCTCGAGACAAACGTGCATACAGTTCGTGGTCCAACTCATTAAAATGCCTGTTTTATATTTTAAATCAGTTATCTATTTTGAATTAGTTCAAAAAAGAAAAATTACCTAAAATACAACTGGCCATAGTGCGACCAGTAACGAATACCAAATTTCCCTGGTTCCCTTCTCACTTGTTCGCAATAATTAAAAAAATAAAAGATAAGTTGACCAATAAATATAAGTGGAAATGCGAGCAAATTAATGAAGAACAACCATAACACCTGTATGAAAAGTTAAAAAATAATAAAAATTCTTTATTGTTGACGTTTCTTACTTGTCGTCCTAATTCTTTGGCCATTTTTTCCCTGTAGCCTGGTCGTTTATACTCTTCACGTAAATGCCAAGGATTTTCAAAAGGTGACCAAGGTGACCAAAAAAATAGAATCATAATATTAAGTCGTAAATTTTTGGTCCAATACACCAGTTCCCCCAAAAATGGAACATACATTCTAGGTGGCAATAATCTTTTATTAACCAATGCAACCAAATAGTTAGTTTGCCTTAAAATCCTGTGATAAATATCCAGTTCAGTTAATTCTCTTTTATGAATGCACATTTGAAGGTCCAATTGCGCCTAGAAATAAAAAAAAACAATGTCCTTTCTGATATTTTTCTTGTGGATTTGCTCACGTGGATCAGCTTTTTTTGTACTTCATGCCAAGTCAAGTTGTCTAGGTCAGCATCGTCAATTGCTAAAGCTTGATTATAAAACTGTTTGATGTCCCAATACATTACAAGAGCATATAATTTTCGAATTAAGTTAAGAACAAAAATTATGCTTAGGAACAGCAGGAGCAGCCAACCCCAAAAGGGTAAATCTCTCATTACCTGAAGTTAAAAAATAATGAATACATGTTTTTTTAGTAAATTATTAATATTACGTCATCAAATGGTATTAGAACGGAGAATATCCATCGATCATTAATGCGAGTTTGTGGTGAGAACAATAAAGCGTAGTTAATTCCAAAAAACATTGTAAATAATACTCCACTAATGAAGGCGAATTGATGGAGGTCTATGACTTCCTAAAATATGGAAAATTGCTTATGGAGAATTCAGTTCAAATTAATGAAACTACTTTTAAAGCTATGCATTTGAATCCATGTTTCTGATGATATTTGTATACTCTGGTAAAGAATGAATCCAAGTCCTCTATGTGATTCCATTGAGATCGAGTTGGTTCCGACACATGTTGATGAGGAATTCCATATTCTCCAGTTCCATATTCACCATAGAAATCTGGAGTTTCATTTAGGGAGGCGTAATTTGTCATGGTAAAGATGAAAATTTATATTTTAGTTGAAGTATGTCTATAAAGAATAGAAATTATATTTTAGTGAATTATAAATGAGAAATCTTAATGCGCGAATGTTTATTTTCAATTATTTCTTTTTGATCTGTTATAAAAACAAAAGATTATGGGAGAATTTACATTCAAATCTCAAATTGTGAATTATTCAAATTAGGAAAAAGCACAAAGGAATTAGGAAACCTCGTTGTTCAAATTCTTGTAAAACGTAATTGGAATAATATAAAAACAACACTTACCTGTATTTTTAAATGATTTTAAGGACTGACGACCTATATTATGAAACAAAAGTGTATGAAAATAGATTTTTTAAAAGAGATACGCATCAATACAACAAAGAAATATCACATAAAATGTTTCATATCAATATTTCAGCGTCACTTGATAATTTTGACATTATTATAGCATTTCTTAAACCAAATAATCTTTGGATTTTTAAGCCATTTCTTAAAAAATTATGTCAAATATCCAAGTAAAAGACGCAATTTCTGACGATTGTTGATGTTTGAAATCAAAATTATTTTGACAAATTATAATGTCAAATGTCATTGCCCAGATGTCAACTGTCATTATTATCAATTTGTTAGAGTATTAGGAATGAATAATACAAATTCGTTCGATGTCGCTATCAAATCTGAATTAATCGTGGGGTGGCAAGTAAAGTTCAGTTTTAACAAAACGAATAAATGATTCAAAATGGTAGTGTAATATAAGTTAAATTTTTATAAATAGAGAATAATAGTCCAATATCTATAAATTTGGTACCAAAAGTCGCTCGGTCTGCGCAGTGACGCTGACGAATGAGTAAATTTCAAATTGGCCCATAAAAAATAAATAGAAATGAAGCCTAATTAAAGAAATAAAAGAATTAATGTGGAAATGAAAGTGTTTTTTTCTTTTATAGCATTATTTACATTATTTTAAAGCAATAAACAAATATTTCATTATGCTTTATGAGAAAAATAGTAGTTAGTATTAATACTCACAGAAAATGCACCATATAGAACAGCAGCAGCAATTGTATATATTTGTACACATGGGCATAGCTAAAGTGGGACAAGGGGGCATTTCCCCAAAAGTTAAAAAAAAGTTTGTAAGTTTGGAAGTTTGGAAATAATTAACCTATTTACGACAAAAAATTAAAAAAAACAAAAATTAGAAGTTTTAAATAGATTTGCTGAAGATCCTAGGCGACTTGTTTTAATATAAATTATTTTGTTCCTTTGTTGGTTTTAATAAAAACGCGTTATTGGTAAAAATAAAATTTTAATTTTGCCCCCCTCCCCCCCACTCTAACTTGATCCTGGCTACGCCCATGCTTGTACATATTAAATTGTTAAAATAGGATCAAGGTCATGTTTCAAAAAAAAATCCTACATGTTTGAGAAGTGAAAAAACAATATTTTTTTACACTTTGAATAATAGCTAGCTGGGATGAGTTAAACATTTAATCTTCTATCTGATTGTAAGTTTTTATGCTGACTTTATACTGCAGGAAATTTTGATAAAATGCAAATTTTCATCAGTTTGAAGAGCTATTTGATCTACCATTTTAGTTTCTCATGTTTCACTCACAATTGTCCTTTTTCCACTAGAATTTTTAGCAATTGATGAGAAAAAATTAAATAACAATTTTCATTTTGTTTTGTCTTTCCATTGCATGCAGCCATTTTACCGTGAGGTTGTTATTTTTAAGAAATGCAAAAATCTTCACTCTTGAAATAGAATTATTCTTTGACTGGTTGACAGAATTACAGTCAAATACTATGCAGTGCATTGTTTTTAGCTTTTTCCTAAAAAATACTAAAAAGCACTCAATATACAAGAAACAATACATCAAACCGATATTTCAAATAGACTGAATATAAAATAACTCACTTTCCTACGTTATTCCCGCCAAATAAGCACTGCCCGCCATGCGCAATATAAAATATATACAATACAAATAGGGGCACAAAATACAGGGTTATTTTGTGTACAGGGAGTCTCGTGAGGGACTCCCGTCATATATCTGCCATAGCTTAAGGGTGTTTTCAAGTCAAAAACGTCTAATTAACATATGCTCTAAACTAAATCGTAAACGAACAAAAAATATTTGAAACTTTTAAAAACATATTTCAGGTGATATAAGAACAACTGTTAATACTGCAAAAAAGAAAACTAAAGAATTTTATTGAAATAATTGCTCAAAATATCGATTTAATTGCTTAATACAACTTTGAAATCACAAAAAAAGAAAACAACTTGTTGCTAAGATTATAAATGATACAGATAATATTCATGTTGATCAAGAAATTATTAGAAGAGCTACATTTTTTATTATGAAAAGAGTTCAAAGGTGTATCGAGTAATTGGGTGGACATTTAGGTGGTTCGGGCGCCACCGAATTATATTAAGTGGCGCCCGAACTCACGAGATGAACTCATTACTCACCAATTTAAATGCTATTAATAATCTAAAAAAGTAAATACCTATAATTAAACAGGCTCTCAGACACTTGATTTAGAAAAAACTAAATTAATACTGGTGCTGCACATTAACAGAGACAAAATTTAATCGTAAATCTAATCGGACGCAAACCGAATCGGTCGCAAATTGAATCGATTGTAAACCGAAACAGTTGTTGCTATTTTCGTGGGACTCCATATTGTTGAATTTTTAGATTGAGTGCATTAAGCTGATCAAATACTACCTAAACCTAGCCATTATTTGTTGATTGTAATGAATTTCGGAACGTACTTTAGAAATGTAAAAAGAAGAAGTAGTAGTCAGTTCAGTTCTTAAATGTCATGTTTAAAAATAGTAGTTTTCGTTATCAGGTTTATTGATTCATTTTGAGTTGGAAAATCATTTTTCAATTAATTGTTGCTGAGATTTTGGTTTTTGATCAGTCTTTAAACCCTGTAGGCAGCGAAATTAATAGTAAAAAAAACATTTTTGAAAAATTTTCATTTAAATGTAAAATATTAAAAAAACAATATTTCTGGAAAATGTATAATAATTCTTGACTATTTCAAACTAACGATGAAAGCTAGCCTTATGGATTTGACATGTTAACCACGTACAGGAAATTAGGCTGACAGAAAAAGTATTTAAAAATGTTATGCAGGGTGTTCAAAACAAACTTAACTGTAAATTTCCAGGGAAAAAGACGTTTCTTTTAATGTGAACAGCCTTTTTAACGATTTAACAAAATAATAAAATGAAGTTAAATTCTAAATTGAATTTAAAATTAAGCTATGTAAAGCAATACCAGCTGTTTTCAGGAAACTTTGGTGAGTTGTTCAGCGCACGTCTGCCAAGGTTTCTGAATTAGTACAATTACTTTACAATAAATAGGCCCTTTGAGTGGTGTTGCAACGCATTCCGGGTACTCCCTAATCTTTAAATAAAAAATTTAAACATTACTAGGTAAACAATCCTCATATCTACATATCAATAATAGATCTTTATACATATAATCTAGAATTTTAAATAGGTAGGTACAGAGAAATAATTTTTCAATATTTTCCCAATTATGTTCCCTATTTTTTGCAGATAAATTTCGATAGGAAATTGTAAAATGGATAGGACAATGAATCAAGAATAAATTGAAGATAAACTATTTGTATTTCTCAATATATTATTTTGATGAAAATGGAAAGCAAAAATAACATAGACGGTATGTGTGGTACAAATTTAAATTGTAAATTGAACGAGTGTCTTTAAAAGATTGTTCATTTTCGATATTAAAATATTTACGTTTCTGATAAACATATGTTGTCCAAAATTGAAAATGCGAAAACACAGCTAATGTTTTTTTTTAACACATTTTATGATTTTGAACTACGAAGTACAGACCTTTTAGAAACACTCCCAAGTATAATTTGCTTCATATACTATGTATGTATAAATAGATTAATTTTAAAATCAAGTGATTTTTAGCACTGTTTAGTTTTATAAATATCGGAAATAATAGGTAATTTTTGTTAAAAAAAAATATTAAAACGTATCAAACTTTAATACAACCAAACGTTTTAAAGGTCACTAAGCAATATTAAAAAAATAAATAGGTATTACAACAGTTACATTACCTTTTTTTCTTAATTACTACTACAATAACAATAATAATAATATGACTAGAAAGAGCATTTAATCACAAAAGCAGATACGTTTTCAAATTATTGCTTCTAATTTTTTGTTATTTTAATNAAACATTTAAAAAAAATTAGTAAACAAAATTAACGAATAAAAAAAATAAAATAAAATAAATATATTAATGTTTAAAGTGAAGGAATGTTTTTATCATAATTATGGCACAACATCTGAGAAACTTCTACATATCAAATACTAAAACAGTATAGAAAAATGCAATTAGAATGTCTCCACTATAATTTACTACTACATTCACATTCTATGTAGTAAAATATGAATACGAAGTGGTAAAAATAGAACGCGTACAACATGTGTATATAGAATCTCAAACAATATATGGAGGTTGAAACCTGGTATATGTTTAATCTTAAACCTTTTACTCTAATAATTTATCGAAAATATTTTCAAGTTTAAGGCATGAAGCGAGTTATAGTTTATTTACACAACATATTTAAGATGTTCCTCAATTAACAAAGAAAAAATTAAGATATTTCTTTAATTTTTTGGCACTCATTCGTTTAAAATGGCGTCTACTGAATCATATATTGAAATGCTCACAACATTTAATTTATATTTATCGAAATTCCTGCTAATCGAGTACACAGGATTAGGAGGGAAAAATAGAATTTTAAGAAATATATTTTCGATTTTTATAATAAGAAATTACTTATTAAGAAAATGTTACATAGAATTTAGACGATTATATACGCTTAAAAATGTTCAATCGATAACATAACTATGTATTTACATATCAAATAAATATACAGGGCTTGCCAGATTTTAATTTATATACTTTAACTATTCACTCTATATATTCACGAAGAAACGTTTGAAATAAAAATTAATAAAATGACATAATTGTTTCTTCATTTTTTGTTATTGAAACCAACACTTTCCTACAATTTTTAGTAAATTTTTTTTATACATATACAGGGTTTGGCAACACAGGCGCAGACAGACGGTAGGTCAATACCTAAACATAAAACACAACCATTCATACACTAGGTGTTCAAAAAAATATACATCAATTATTTCGAACGATTTAATTATAATTATTTCGGCTTTAGAAAGCAAAAATATTTCCGATTATACAGATTACGTAGTAAAGCTTGTACGAGATGCAGTTTTGTTATTTCAAAAAGAACACTCTTTTTGCGCTTTTGCCAGGAAATCAAATTGTATCTTACCTTAAACTATCACTTTTGCATAATTAAATTAAAAATAAATAAAAAAAAGTAACAAGTACATAAAAATATACTACGCCTTTGTGTACGTAAGCATTTTTTATATAAAACATTCCCGCGTAAATATGAAAATTAAATATTTAAATTATGTATGTAAATTAAGATCTGCGATACCCTGTATATTTCGCACTCCAGTCATATCGGTCCTATATATATGTATAGTAATACAAGCAGTGAAGTATACAAAGAATTCGATCTATATATAGTAATATTCAGTCTAGGTTTATAATAGTAATAGTACAATAATAACTTTTCCTACGAGAAAATGAGCTAGAAGATATTGTAAATTTAATACTTTTCAATTTTTAAATGCAACGATGAACTAGTTTCCAAATTATAATTCTAAAACGAATGTTATTTAACTTGATTGTACTAGCATAAAGGACAGCACATATATAATGCTGAACAGTTGGCACCTGGGCTCAAATTCAGATAAATAGTACATTCAATATTCATTGGCAGAAAGTTTATTTTTGCCAATTCTTGAATAGATTTACGTTATTGGCCTTGAAAAGAGTATTAAAATGTAATTATTTGTTTGGTATTTGTCATATGGGATATGTAGGTTCAATAATTTGCTCCTTTATTCAAGTTTTACCAGGTATTTGAGGGGCTGGATTCGTCACAACCTTTGACTTTCATTCCAAATCTAGAACAAAAAGTTATTTGAATGTTTACATTTTTTTTTAAGTATTTTTTTAAACAGTATCATTTTCTATCTTAAAAACACATTTTTCTTCATATGTACCTCACCAGGCACCTATTTTTACTTATTATTCGATCCTTTCTAACAATTTGCCCATCGTTTCATTCTACAATTGACAAGGACTTACCATTAAATTATTTAAACGTGTTGCACGAATTCGGGATTCAAAAACGAGAAGCCCTGAAATTCCGTTTGATCCAAGTTCATGATGAACATTTTATCAGTAGGAGTAAGGTCAGTTTTCTCCGATGTAAACTGTTTATCGAAATTGCTAACATCCTTGCGATGTTTCTAAAAAAATGCATTATTCGAAAATTTATTTTTCTGAAGCATTAGCTTACTATTTTGGGTTTGAATGGAGGTTGAACTTCTCGACTTTCAATTTTGTCCCAATCAATTCTGCGGAAGAACGCGTGACCTCTGACGTCTTCTTCGCCACGATTGCCACATCCTAATCGTTTAGTAGGGTTTTTTGTAAGAAACTGTAGTATGGAAAAATTCAAAATGTCAATTTGCAATTTTTTATTTTGGAGTTTATTTAGTCACTTACCCCTTTACAAACATCTTTCGCCTCTTTAGAGAGTCCTTTGGGATAGCTAACATTGTGATCAGTAATAGAGGCAAATAGTTCTTCTTCATCTTCACCATCAAATGGAGGTTGCCCTACCAACATTTCATATAAAAGCACACCATAAGCCCACCAATCAACTGATTTTCCATACGGTTGGTATAATATAATCTAGAAAAAATTTTTTTATTAAATTCAGTTTCAGTTCTCCAAAAATCTACCCACTTCTGGAGCAATATAATCGGGAGTCCCGCAAAAAGTTTTCGTAGTTTTATCTCCCGTTATACCTTCTTTGCACATACCAAAATCTGCAATTTTTATATGCCCATCCTGATCTAAAAGGACATTGTCCAGTTTCAAGTCACGATACACGATCCCTCTCGAATGCAAGAAAAACAAACCGATGGCAATTTCTGCTGAGTAAAATCTATAATCAGAAAAAATGAGTGTCTACATTTTTCTTGTTTTTCCATTATGACTCTTACACGGCTACGGGTTCCTTGAATTTTCCACACTGTTGAATTTGAAACATTAAATCTCCACCATTTACGTATTCCATTACAAAGTATAATCGATCCTGAAATAATTAGTTTCGTAGAGATTATCCCGTTTTAAGAGTCTAAGAATCTTTGTCACTTCGAAAACGAGAGGTTGCTAGGTACCGTCAAAGAGACGGATAATCTTTAATTTTTAAACGTTGCCTTGGAACTAAAGAACGGATCTCCAAAACAAGTTTACATTTATGGGCTATTTGGTTGAGATTACAGGATGAGGGTAAAGGTACAAAAACAATTAAACCGAAACAAAAATGTACCTACAATAGATTTTCTACTAAAACTTTTTCTAATTAATTATTTCTGCAGATAATTAATTAGTAGTTCTAGTTTGTCAACACGATAATATTAAATTACAAAATGTTTTACCATAGTTTGAAAGCAGGAATGTAACTGAACCAAAAAAGGCGGTTTACTCGACAAAGCTAGAACCCTTTTTTCCACCATTGTACATTCAATATCATCATCCTGAATGATTATGTCTTTTTTCAGTATTTTTATGGCGTACAGTTCGTCTGTTCCTTTTCGTTCGGCCAACATGACCTAATGACAGGTATTACAGTGAAGTTTTTCCGATTATTAAAGTCGAAAAAATACCTTCCCAAACGAGCCCTTGCCGAGTACCAAAAGAAAATTGAAATCAGTTGCTCTAATAATATCTTTTTTCCCATATTATGTGGAACGTCTTTGTCCTGGGTTATCGTTGGTTTTTTGGTAATAGAAGTTTTCTGGAAACCAAATCCAATTAAATAAATACAAAAAGAAAACTACTAAAATATACAGAAATAGGTACCCGCATCTGAGTTTTAATTTGTGCCATATCAACTCCTTCTTCAGGTACCGGTACGTTGTAGAACTCGCCTTCTTCTTGAGTCAGTAATTTAAACCAACCATCAGCAGGTGCTTTGAGAATTTCCGAAATTCCAAATGATAAAGATCCCATAAAATCATTGCGAGATGTCCGATCCCAATCCCAGATCTCTATCAATAATCTTCTGTCTTTATCTTCCGGTTTCAAATCGCTGTGAAGAAAAAAAAGACAGAAATAGAATGACAGCCACTCAGAATATAACGAATAACAATTACAATGTCAAAGTCTCATTCCATACTGGATTCAAATTGGAACGTATGGTTTTCGTCTTCTTTTTCACGTTGTCGGAATCTCCAGGTATTAATTTCAATTTCACGTAGGGATCGCTATAACCATTCGGATCCATTGGGATCAAATTTCTTCCTTGGCAAACTGGAAATAAGGTGATGAATGGCCAGAAAACTGGAATTGAAATTGATTATTTTCCTTACCTTCAATTGTTAGCTTGTTGCCTATACAATTGATTTTTAGTTGTATTCTGCCGCGACGTTCGGTATGATCGCATCCGCACAGGTTTGGCACGCTTTCTTCGCATCTTTTATGAACATTCATATCACAAGCTAAAATATGGTTCTTCTAATTAAATTATCAATCAACAAACAGCACAGTAGGAGAGTAGCTTCATTGAAATTCGAAGTTACCGCCACACTTTATGGGAATACCACTGATCTACAGTGTTAACTGAATTTCCATTTTTCTTAAATATGATAATTCAAGTTTTCCGTATATTTATTCTGCATAGAGCGAATTGTTCATTTTGCAGTAAAAATATCTTTGTTTTGTTGCTTTGCTTCATTGGATTATTTTTATAAAAAATAATGTCCTTTCTTTTTTTTGTTATTAATGATGGTAAATAATCTTAATAAACTTTGAAAACGACTCGTAGTTTTCATACCAGTCTAATTTGAATAAGAACATGACAATAAAGAACCTTTGATACCCTTCACTGCCGTCATAGATTATTATTAATTTGCGTATAAATTTTTTTAAATAGGTATAATATATTTTTTGCAACGTGTTGCAGCAGCATTAAATTTAAATATTTCCATCGTAAGCGTCATTTCATTATTTAAAATCACTTCGAAAAACGATTCCGTACAAAGAATATTACAAATTTTGATAACTTAGACACCTGTGCAATTCGTAATGTTATTTAAATCATGTACGAGGTACTTAAGTAAAATTTCCTGAATCATTCTGGAATTATGACCTTTTTTCTTTCTATCATATATATCATTTGTCTTTTCTATGTGTAGGCGAACACATAATCCGAGCCTTATTATTAGGTGAATTGACAAAACAGAAAAGGTTGTTTGAAGGCAATCTTGCGCCTCTTGCTATTGTTTTAAAAGGAATTGGTTTCAAATACTAAAGAGATAATCCACGATGCAGCTTCATGAAACTTCCACATATTACCTTTAGAAACAATGCAATTTTTAAAGTTTATATGAAAGAAAATGTGTGTTTTTCGGATGAGATTTAATTTAATGTTTATTTAAGAAAAGCCACAATTGAGCAAGTTTTTATCTAATGTAAGAGTACAGGAGAAAATGGCTAAGTGGACTTAGACATTTTGAAATGGGCTTGGTCGCTTTCTCCTATATACCAACGATATGTTTGCAAATTAGCGGTATTGGCACTAGAACAAATAAATTATTTATATGATAACTAAAAATATAAATCAACAATATTTCATATATTGTTTACACCACAATTACTTCAGAATTTCAAATTTCAAATTGACGTTTTTTGATTTTTTACAAATATATATTTTTTAAAAAATAATGAGAGAAAACTGAAAATTCTGATTTTGACTATTGTATTATTGTATTTTATTTATTGCTGTATTTTTTGAATTTTGAACACATCTTGGCAAACATGCATGCCACTGTCACATTTTTGACGTAATGACATCATCCCAAAATTAAAATGGATCGACTATAGCTATTGTGAGGAATACAATAAAAAAAACTGACTTGAAGTTGAGCCATTTTTTTGTCATTGTCATGGAAACTAAATGTAATTTTCTTTGAGAAATAAATAAAAAAAAGTTCTTAAAAGTTTCTCTAGAATTCCGAATTTATTAATTTTGCACTATAGTTAAACAATATCTTTTGTCCCAGTTGAATTGTTCTTAAAATAGTTTCTATTTCTATTAACCATGAATAATAATTTGACATTTGAGGAACTTATTGCTAAGCACCTGATTTATGATGCAGCAAATTGCAATAGAAGGGAAGCCGCGTGTCTTGCAACATTTGCTTGTATTCATCGTTGTCGCCTGGGAAAATGTGGAATAGAAAAACGTTCTGTAGGGCTTGATCGCCCAAGAATAGATCGTAGAATTTGAAGAAGAAGTTTCAAGTCTTGTGGACGAAGCTCACACTACCAGTGTCTGTACCATTGCTCATCAAATAGATTCATAAAATTCATCAGTTGGCGCGTAATGCATGAACAAGTTCTACACTCCTATCATTTAAAAAAGTTACAAGTTTTAAATCCTGATGATTAACTATCAACGATTGCAATTTTGTTAATGATTTTTGGCTGAAAATTTAACAAAACCATATTTTGGAAGAGTATTATTACTCACACGAGATGGTTATTGCAATGGTAAAAACAGTCACATCTGGCACAATGTAAATTTTCATACAAAATAATTTCTAAAAAATACCAGCAATAATTTTCTGTAAATTTGTAGGCTGGTGTTATTAGTGAGCGTGCTTCCAGCTCGTTTGAACGTCGACAATTATCTCAATTTTCTGCGTGATGTTCTTCATGAATTATTTGATGTCACCCCATTAAACATTAGAAGAAACATGTGGTTTCAATACGATGAAGCTCCTCTGTATTTTGGTTTAAATGTACGCCACTATCTAGATTAGAGATTTTCCAACCAATGAATTGGAAGAGGGCCTCCTGCCTGCTCGTTCTCCAGATTTAAATCCATAATTTTTTTTGTGGGGTTACTACAAATCTTTAATTTATACAAGACCTATTCGTGCGCAAGAAGAATTTCTCGTAAGATTAATGACAGCGTGTACACATGTAGAAACTACACCTGGAATCTTTCACAGGGTTCGTAAATCAATGAATCGACAGTGCAACGTTTGTATTGAAGCGAACGGTGGAAATTTTGAACACTTGTTATCAGTCAATATTTCATAACAAATGATTTTATCATTAAATTTATCTGTATCTAAATAAAACGTTAATTTATACATATAGTTCCCATATAGGTCATTAATTTGTTCCAGGGCCAAAACCGTTAATTGGCGAACATTTGTTTATTAGATGATAAATGTTTATTATTTTGTTATCAACCTTTCCTAAAGGTTTGTTGGTATGTTTCTAAAACATCCTGTATAATATACATAAAATGTACGTAGTAATATGCGTATAGTATTTTGTAATATATGTATATGTCGAAAATGAGCTACTATAAATATTTATAATGGATAAAATGGCTCAAGATCATGAACACTAACTTCTTCGCCTCCCTCCATATTACCGCATTTTTAATCCATTTGAATTGATTTGGGGTATCGCAAAAATTGATTTTCATAATCACATTGGAAGAGGTGGAAAAAAAGTGTTGATCAATATTTAAATTTGTCGCAAGAGTTCAGTCCGTTACACGTAAAAAGTGGCAGAATTTTATCAGACCTATAGTTTGATGAAGGTATGAACGAGAAAAAATTGGGTTAATCATAACTACCGTGGATAATGAAATGAAAATAGTGAAAGAGAATAGATTTCAATAATTGGATGAAGTTGAACCATTAGTAGTATGTTATTTAAGATATCATTGCATAAATCAACATGCAATTAGTTCACATGGACGTGTTCCGTTCCCATTAAATTTTTTTTTTGAAAAATAGTCCAATTGGGAAAAATTAATATTTACCTTTTTCGCATGAATGAAATCAATTATAATCTCAGCCATGAAGTCACAGCAACAATGTTAAAAATGAAAATTTAATTTGCACATTTTCAAACTTTACATTGAAAAAAAATCAAATCACAAATTGTAGGCTATCACATTTCTCTAAACAATTTACAAGAAATTTAATCTCATCGAAAGATTGCCAATTTTAATTAAA
>JABRWK010000032.1:0-67583 GCA_013372445.1 Hypothenemus hampei | reverse complement strand
ACCTTTGACTATATAAATATGGACTGCCAGTTGCTTGGAAATATAACGATAAATAGGGTTCCGAGATGTAGCGACACCGATCCCCGGGGTGGTGACAGATGGTACTAATTTTAACCGTCATTATTATGATAGTAAACAATGTGTGATATTAGAAGTGATAAATTTCAGTTTTTAAATGTGTTTTAAGTGTTACCAAATAATTTTGATAAACTGTGCCGCTTATGGTTGCTAAAAACGCAGTGAAAAAAAGCAGCATTAAGTTTCAAAGGTAAGAAAGTAAAACTCACTTTTAGTTCGAGGAATTTTTTCAAAATTTTCTTATAAAACTACATTCAAAACCCTAAAGGGGGTTATAATTTATAATGTATTAGTTTAGGAAATGAAAAGTTGAGATATTATATACTTTTTCATTTTCATGCAAAATAAAGTTTTGCCCATTTTTAAACACTAAAGTCGCACAGCACTAAATAACTCGAATAACGCAAATAAACACAATAACAATAACGCAAGAAACAATATTAAATAACTAGAATAACGCAAATAAACACAATAAGACAATAAATAATCCGAAATAAATTTAATAACGCAAAAAATATGACGTTAACAACTCAAATTCAATTTTGGCGTCAAAAATTAGTACCATCTGTCACCACCCCGGGGATCGGTGTCGCTACATCTTGGAACACGAAATGGCGGCTCAACTGGCAGTCCATATTTATATAGTCAAAGATTAGAACTGTCCTCTGAAGTGTACCTTTGTGTTGGCAACATTGAAATTCGCGCAACATTGCCACATTTGACTACCAATTTTATTTGCATGTATTTTACTGAATATATGAATAGATATCATTTGATGTGATTCTGTGTATATATTTGAGGTTATGTTCTTTATATTCACCGAATTCAATATTGTTTGAATACTTTCAGATCGTGCGTTAACAATCTGTGAAATTATTTAGAAAAAGCATATGTTGAAGTATTCTTTTATTCTTCTTAATATAATAAGGAAAAGAACGCTGCATAAAATAATGTCTTTGGAGTTACACAATGCATTGTTAAGTGTTTAATAGAAGACAACACTACAAGCAGCGGGTCTTAGATGTAACATAAATTCTTTACTTGACTAGCTCTTTTATATGTCAAATGTGATTTATTAATGTTAGAATAGGATAAATAAGTCTTATCCTTTTCTAACGCAGGCATTCGATATTTTCATTTGCTAGTCTTTCCGGAAAATGAAATCTATCCCTTTTCGAATTGAAATTTTATTAAATATAAAATCCTTTTTTGACTTTATTACGACACATAACCAGTATTAATTCATATGAAATTGATGACGTTTGATTTATAACACATGGCTAATCTGAAATCAAACAATATTCAAATCTGTTCTTTTAAAAACTCCATTAAGTAATAGACTATTGAACAGTACTTAAATGTTATTGTTAAGAAGAGGGAAACTAGTTGCATCCTGGATAAACTATTTCGTTCAAGTATATACAAGTAGGTATCTACATAGTAACTCTTGTCTTCTGTCATATTGAAAAGGGAGGTTCTACATGAAAAATATTTAAAAAAGTTTATATAGAGTCCAGGTATACATCTTAAAAGAAATATAGTCCTTTGAATGAATAGAAAAATGGTTTTTATTTAATATCATTGGAACTAATTTACGTAGGGTTTGCAATTTTGGTCCGATATTTACTACTATTAATTTGTATTTTCAGTAATTACCAGTCGCTTAATATTGTGTTCAGCGATAAATTTGAGGATAGGGCGCTGTTGATTTTTAGTTCCAACTTTTTCCATTGCCACTTTTTGACATTTTCTGTTACGGCATATTACTTTTTGATATTTTTACATAAAAAATACACTCTTATTTCAAAAAAGTTTCCGGATGCCCCGTTTTTGAGAGAGATCGGGCTGCAAGTTTCTGTGTATTATCGTTGCCCAGCATCGTGGTTGCGAAAATAATTTGGGTCTCTCCCCAAGTATACGATTGAACAGAATATCAAAAGTGTGGTAATTACTGAAAGTACGAATTAATAGTAGCAAATATCGTAACAAAATTGAAAACTGCATCTAAAGTAGTTCCAACGATGTTAAATAAAAACCACTTTTTGGCCACCAATTTTAAATGCCTGTACTCCTTTTAGGAGTTATTTCCGCATTCTAGTTTATATATATATATATTTTTTTACATTTATTTATGTAAACCTACACCTTTTAGTGTGGCTGGATGGTTTCTGTATATCCTGTATATATAAATACAGATAACGTTTTGTAATTAATTATAAGACAAGTAATTTTGTTTAGTCTGTTGGATGAATTAAAAGGAAAAGAGATGGTCAGGGGCTGCCGCATATCCTGTAATGTATTATTGAAAGAAATTGACTGCAAATGGCAAAAAGACGAACCAAGAAGGGGGCTAATGGAACTTCCGATGGTTGCAATGAAGCGTGTAAAATTTTTGAAATCATATATGCAAGAAAGATGGTCTGCGATAATTTGTTTTATTTGGATGACTCGTAGATCTTTCAAAATGGAACAATTGGCAAAATACTAAAGAAAAAATTGTTAGGAATATTAATGCTACCGGAAGAGGGTAAGTCACACTTCTTTTCAAACATACATTTGAGTACCTATATTAAGCAATTACGTGCTGGTTCCGAAAGGGTTTTGTTGAAATTATATTTTCATCAAAAACTCGACTCGAATTACTATCATGGTGAAATGAACAAATAGTTCTTCAACTGGTTTCAGAACCAGTTGCTTAAGAAGTTAACTAATTAGCCATTAGTAGTTATTGACAATGATCCATATCACAGCATGTCACTGGATAAGGCATCAAATGTAACATAGATTAAAATGAATATTCAGAAATGATTAACAAGTCGTAACATGGCTTTTTCAAATAACATGTTTAAAAGTGACCCTTTGAGCATTGTTGCAAAGTGCTATATAATTGTATTAAAAAATGTTAATACCTATTGTTTCCACATAGGTATTAGTAGTATAGTATTTTATCAATAAGGCCCCTTAAAAATATGTAATAGATGCTATAGCAGAACATTGTGGACATATGGTGTTAAGGCTTCAACTATGTCATTGCATATTTAACGCCATTGAAAACGGATGGAGTATTACAGATTATTGTAATAGACATGTGGATAGAGATTGCAAAACGGAAATTGATTGTATGAATTTTTGTGGCATGAAGCACCCCTACAATTATTTCTAAAATCTGAATGAAAACTTAAATATGTTAAACAAGTAACGATAAGAAGTACCATATGTATCGGAAAGAAATTTTATCTCTAATCGTTAATTTGAATCAAGATAGTGACGGCAGTAACATGATACTTCATCCTTCCAAAAATAATAAAATATGCGGGATTGAATGAAACGAGGAAATGTTAAAGGAGTTTCCAAAATTTCAAAGAAAAAGATAATGTGCTTAAAGATAATTTTATACCATTAAAGCAACACAAAGAGAAATTCAACTTCAAAGAACTCTAAGAAGAAGGTAAGGAAATGTTGAACTTAATCCAAGACATCGGGTATCAAAAAATCCTTGCTGGAAATCATTATCCTTAAAGCAAAACAATGAAAACATTTAATTACAAGTTAGTAGGTCATCCCATAAATAATGCGGTCTAAATATATATTCTAATTATTATATGTTTTCTAATATGAATTACCTGTGCACTTCATTCCCTGGTGAATAACTCCATAAAGAAGAGAACCGCAATGATCACAAAATGTAGGAGATGAGTATGTGTGGATTTTAAAATTGTGTTTCGTTCTGGTGTCCTAAAATAATGGTAAGAATACACGATAGAGTTTAAGTTTGATCACTTTTGAAAACTTACATCTGAATCGGCCCCTTTATCAGCCCCAGGACATTTAAACGTAACGTATTCGTGACATCTCTTGTGCACGACAAAACTGCAAACTAAAAATAACATTTAATTTACATAAATGAATTGAAAAAGGTTATTATCCAGGAAACCAATATTCCTGGATGTGAAAGAGGAAGATCCTTGTGATATTCATGTCGCATTATTTTAAAATCTCTCTTTTGATACAGAAATATATATTTCGCAATTTTTCAGTTGCGAGAGTTTCAACTTTAAAGTCTCTCAGTTAAATCTTTTTTATCCAGATCGTAAATAAGTCGACAGCAAACTTAGATCAGAACCTTGGCAAGAGAAATTTTCTATGTCATAAATTTCATTATTAACGGTTATAATTATAATGAAATAATGCGTGTTGATTGTTTCTCGTAATATTTCTTTTGTAATTTTCTTTAAAAATATTTTTCCTTTGACAAATTGTATCGAATCGTTCAAAATTTTTCTTTTCGATTTTTTGCTTACCTTGACATTGATATCCCTGTTTTCCGAAACCCCTAAAACAAAATAAATGTTTATAATTAGTTGTAACAAATTTTTATTTTTATAAATATTTATATAGAATCTTTTTAAATTTATTCATGATAATTTAAATAAGCCCACGTACAAAATTAAATCTAGATACAATCAATCGAATACATATAAAGAAAAACCGAATTCTACAATTTAAATTTTATACGAAGTAGACATAAATTTTGTTATTTTAAAATTCTTGTTATATAATTTGTTTTATACCGACTGTTTCCCTGAAAAATTTGAAAAGAGAATTTGCATCGCACTAAGGAAAACTTTCTTTTTTTTTTCAACTTTATTTCAAACATTACAAATTTTTGGAACCTCTTTTGTTCTCCTATGTTGATAACAAGCCATCCTCAAATTTATAATCCCACAGTTATTCTAGATTTTGAAATATTTACATTTAAAAATGAAAAATGATGAAAAAACCAATTTTTCTCGGATGAATGTCTCGTCGAAACGTTTTAAACTTATCGTTAGATTTTTTTTAAGACTACCCCTGCGAATAATTTTTGAAAACCTTCTCTCACGTTAGACGATTTCTCTCTCGAAAATTATTACTATTAATGGTTTTTGATAAAAAAAAACCGTTTTTACACAAAAGGAATTAAAACGGAGGAAATCAAGACGAAAAATGTAAAAATCCTCTACGTCTACTCCGACCCCGGACTTTATATTCATTGACCTCTAATTACTGAAAGTAATAATTAAATACTGGTTCCGGAGAAATTGAGGAAATACCTTTTTTTTTTCGAACGGCATCTTTAAAGGATTTTTTTTTTAATATAGATTTACTTCCTTAAGTAAGAAGCCTTATTGTAAGTTGTTTTTAGACATCCTGTAACTACTCAATTCCATAAGAGGATTTGTTGTTACTTCATTTATATGACGCGCCATTTAAATTAAAACGTAAAATATAATAATCCATAAAAGAATTTATGGTCGATACTAAAAAATATGTAATAAAATCAAACCAGAAAATTGAGTTTTTACTGGTAATGAAATGGCACTTTTTCGCAAAATTTTAGATCTAAATGGAATTATATGTTTTAGAAGGGTGTAGCTAATATGAAATTTTCCATTTTTCTTTAGATCTACATCTAGATTTGCTAAAATTATATTTATAATTAAAAGCGTTATACTGTAATTTTTTATTTACTTGGTTAATTATGTTTGATTTTCTTATTTGATTATATCCTTATCTGTAGTTTAATTAAATAAATAAACAATTTCTTTTAGAATATTTCATTAAAAAAAATATTAAAATGCAAAAGGACTCACTATTCTAATTGAATTTGTATAGAGAAATCTAAGCGTTTCATATTCATTAACGTAATTTATATGCATTTTTATGTAGGCAACTTCTCTAAAGTATGTAATAAATTATATTAAAATTTATTAAGCTTTCCTTGTGCGACCTATTTATAATATTAATAAATAAACCAAGTTTATATTTTCTGACATAAATAAAAATAACAAAAATATTTATATTAAAAACAAAGATGAATTAGTAGCAAATATATGTTTAATAAGTAGGCAATTATGCATGTATATGTGTACATTATAATGAAGATGAATTCAAGAAACACATAATGTTAGGTTTATTTTGTTTCGTACAGAAAAATCGGCAAACATTGCCGAGAAAATATCTATAAATCTGGTTCCTAGAAACAGAGTTTTGGCAAGTAGATTACGACCCACTCGAATGTCTTTATACGAACTCTATAATAAACAAATTGAGATTAATATAAAACAAAAACATATACAAAATAATGGGGACATTAACGAGTAGTTATTACTAAATTAAGGTGTGTATTTTAACAATCTGAACGAATATTTATATTTTTATAAACATTACGAGCACCACACATTTTATTACCGTACCTGAATAATGTGCGATTAAGAGTTAAAGTTAATTTTTTCCTTTCCAAAATATTTTTAACTTATCTATTATTATTATTGTTATTATTATTAACTTGTATTTGTTATAATCGTTAGAAAATTATGTAGTACGAATTTTTATAGGTTACGGTAACTTATTAAAGAAGTGATTCAGTTTCAAAGAATTTCCGTAACGTTAATCTTTAAAAAAGTTGGAAAAGCAAGTGATTCATTGACTCTTACACATAAAATAGTAAAAATATCTGAATGAAAATCCTGCTTACCAAATAAAATCTTTGCAATGTGAACAGAATGTCGGTTGTTTGAAAAATCTCGGAATAAATCTGTGATCCTTGATTTGATACACATTTTTTTTCTTTAAAGCGCCCTTTCGTCCTTTGAGACGAAGCCCGAATTTCGTGTTTAAATCGTTCTGATCGTCGTTGGTCGCGTCCTGCTGCTCGTCACCCATTCTTTCAAATTAACCCGCGTAATCCGCAATAAAAATACGAACCAACAATTAAAATAACAATCGATTGAATAGATGGGGTTACCCTAGTTGAATAGAGAGCAGAGATTGTGTAGTATTGTGGTAGCGACTAGGTATCGTGAGATCGCTAAAAATACTGCGGCACGGGCCAGGCAGACCGTCGCTCTGCTGAATGTCAATAATATTCAGGTATTCTCCTGCCTAGTCAGCAGGGAGCAACAGATTGTGTTCGAGAACCGACTTACGTCGTTTCGCCCGTTTACGCATAGACCAGTAAAAAGAGAATGTGAAATGACGTCAATGGCGAAAGAAGTAGCACACATATACAGATAGACACACAATTCATGAAAATGCGTCGAGCACCGGGTTTTCCCTGTGTATTTTTCAACTCCACCTACAGACTCTATTGATTGTTCAATTTATCAATGCATGTATGCATATCTGGTATTTTTACCACGTTTTATAAAAAAATATTACCTACAGTTTTAGATAACAGTTTACTCTTGATCGATTTTTATAATGTTGCAAGATTGGAACAGGTTTGTTTTTCTATCGCCATCATAATTCAGATAACAATAAATAATTTTTATGTTAAATTTGTATTGGAGTTTTTATATTTTGGGTCTTTGTCCTTGTATTCTTCTAGTTGTAAGCCATAACTCGTTTTACACTTATCTTTCAAGTGGTTTTCGAACTCGTTTCATCCAGTTGATCGCAATGGTTTTCAGAGAGCATCCACCCTGGCCCGTCGATCTGTCACTTTGTTGCTATTGCGGTCCGGCTTGGTACCCTGGGACCCAAGCCAGGGTAACTTTATAACATTAGATATATTAACATGGTTATCTTTGAAATAGTACTAATTCTTCTTTTCTCTTGATTAACCACATTAAAATGCACGTGGTGATGGCTCTACTACGAACCAATTGCCAGCTGCCCTTTAACGGGCTAAAAGCTTCGAAAGTAATAGCAATATGATATTTATTTGAATGTTTAATAACCTGAACTTGGAGCTCTGCATCCATGCATTTCCATGCCGCGAGTGCAGAAATATATAACCGGTATCCAAGTCGGTGTGGGTTACATACTCTCAGCCATTGCTTTCAGAATGCTTCTTTGTAATATGAAATATGAAATTTAATAATTTACATTTTTTATTAGCTTATTTACGTAATTTTTCATCGTTTGTTTAAAGTCAACAGCATAACTATTTAGGTATTATTGAACTATTAGTATTGAATTTAGATGTCAGGACCGATCTGTAAAGTTTCTAAAAGTTTATTACTGATGAGTTAATAGTTCCAAAATGTATAAATAAATCCTGTATAAATATATCGACTTTAATAATATTTTGACTTTCAACTCTCATCAACCATATTTGACTATTGTTTAGATGTGAAACTTGTAATTTTTCTAATTTTTTACAACTTTGTATTGATAAGTTTCTCACATAATTATTTGTTACTACGTACAATTTTGTTTTAGAATTTATTAGACTTATGAATGGATCTGGGGAGCCGTTTAGAAATCTAAATAAATAAAAAATATTATATGATCGTCAAAATTAAAACGATTAGATTTTTTTTCTTTTAAATTTATTCTAGTGCTTGAGCTGCGTCACTGTTGCTTGCCTTACAAACCACCTTAAAGTCTTAAAATATATCAACTGAATTGTCATGAAAGACATTCATTTAATCTTGTTAACACCCGGTGGTGCTTCAGTTTAAAATAGAATACATATAATACGTATGCTGTACGAGATAAATTTCTAAGGTTTCCTGTAAATCGATTTTACGATGAATTTCATAGATTGCCGTTTTAACATACAACGTTCGCTCAAGTTAGTGTCAATTAATAAAAGTAACGGTAAATACGGTTATTAACGAACTAGGAATCCAATAAAAAATTATACAATAATTAGGCACTGTTTCTTTAAACTAGCCTTGTTACGGCTCATTGCTTAATAAAACGCTCTTATTTTTCTACGATTATTCACTTAAAACCTTTTTATTTAAAAAAAATTAACATACAACGCAAGCATTCATGAATCATAATATGTTAACAATATTTGAACAAAGTTTACATCTATTGAATATAATAGGGTATTTAAATTTGGATACATAAGTTTTATTATTTACTTGACACCACAAAGGCAATATGGAAATGGGCGAGGCAATCCTAACCTCTGCAAAACAAAGATCTGGAACAAACCAACAAAAAATTGAAGCGTCATTGAGTCGAGAGTCGCAACGGTATTTCCAGCATATTATGTTCTCTTATTCTAAAGAGCTGACGACATGCTCTTGTCTGGTATTTTCGTGGAAAATGGGTCCGTCCAGTTCCACACGCACGCGTTTTACGAGTAAATCATACAACGTTGTAGGTTCGGTCTTTTTCTGTTACATTGGAATCATTTTGTAGTCCAGACAAAAATGTTTCTAGACACTTTAGATATCGTCTTTTTGACTGGTGGGGACATATATGAACTCTTTAGTTTATGATGTGACAAAAGTGATGTCAAAATAAAAATAGATTCAAAATTAATATAAAGAGGATCCCCATGGATGGCACGTGTGCTCTCTTGATCCCTTTTTAATTGGAAATCTTTACTGCACTGCAAATTGAACTGATTCTCTTGCTCCTAATCTTTAGCTGTCTTCTCTGAGAGACTGAAGGAAGAAAAATTAATAGGCTTACACATGGGATTTTGTTCATACAATTAATTGAAAGAAATAGACTATTAAAAACAATATATGTGTATATTTAAAGAAAACATGTAAAAAATAATTTTTTAAAAATAATCCTACTTATATTTTCGTAAAATTCTAAATATATGTGGATTTAAGTACTTATCCATATCTCTTGCCCAGAGGAAGTCTAAATGCGACCAATTATCATATGGAATTCTATACACATCAACAACATTTGGCAAACGTGTTGTCAGTAGCATTACATCCTAAAAATACGTTTTTGTAATAAAATATTCAAAAATTTATACTAATTAATACCTCTTTAGTGACCATTAAGTCTGCTTCGCCATAAAATAATGACATAGGAGAGACCATGTTTGCAAAATTATACTCTGGAGGCGTTGTGGAATTGTATTTTATCATATTTTCACGTGGTCCCCAGTCGAACTTAACAAACTTTCCTAAAATGAATGTTGATCACGTATTGTTTAGTCATATTCTAAGAATGCGAATTATACTGTATACCTGAATTTACTAATTGAGCGTAATGTAACGCTTGATAAACAGAAGCTCCTCCAGGCCCTAGATTTGTAAGGAATGTAATCGTATCCTACAAATAATAATAATATTCAAAATAAGGTCGTAATACATTTTTCGAATGCAAAAGTTATGTTAGAGTAGTCTTTTAGGTAAAAAAGTTGACAGAAACCGGTCTGGGGCAACGTAAGTGGTGCTATGGACTTTTAATAGTTTCTGTTTTGACCTTAGTAGGCCCTAGCCGTTCCCAAATATCCATGGAGAATCGTAAAACATTTCTAATAGGGTGCGTCCAAACCAAATAGGCAAGGAAGAGTAAACATTTTCGTTGTTATTCGATCATTTAATTTGGAGGCAGTCACAAATTTCGAACGAATATTTTGTTTTTACACGAATGTTATTGTTTGAATATACATTTATAGAAAACAATACTGCCCATTATTACTGGTAGATGAAGTAAAAATTGGTGGAAATTTTAAACTTACGGGATCCAATTGTTCCGGTGAAAATCCTGACATGGCAACAAAAACATTCGAACACACTGTACGTGTAATAACTTGGTGTTCTTCGCAAAAACTAGACGTAATTGAACGTATTGCTTCATTTGACAGCAAATATTTTGGGATCAATTCGTAGACTTTCAAATAGTCAGCTAAAGTCTAGAAAAAGTCATATATAAATATTACTCAAAATTATTTTACGAATAATTGTTGTTAGTACCTTTAAATAATCTTTAAATGTTGCTAGTAATCGTAATGAAATCATTTTAATGTTTCCTAAAAGAGCAGAAGGTGCCATTGCAATCATTAATTTAATTTTTTCATTGTATTCGGGTCTTTCGGATCCCATCACGAAAAATGTTGTTGTTCCTTGGGAATGTCCTATGAAATGTAATTGGGACTTTCCCGTTTTATTCAATACATAATCAATTGTTGCTGGCAAGTCGTAAACACCAATTTCATGAAACCTGAATAAACATGCATTTTTTTTATTTGAAACTCGTGTCTTAATAATGTGTGTTCCAAAAATTTTGGCACAAATTGAAATTTTTAAAAATAAGCGAAAATACCCAAATACTAAGCTGATTGTGGAAACAAGAATTATTTATTAATTCGTTCTTTTTTTTTTGGCACTTAAATTTCAAAAAATAACTGGGTGGAAATGTCATACAAATTAGACCTCCCTCAAAGAATTATAATTTAAGGGGGTGGATGTCCAAGCATGAAATAATTCGAGTGTATATAAAGGAAAATATTTTACATATGTACAGGGTGTCTCATATGTTTCATTCGATCTGTTAATCTAGAATAGAAAATGATATTCTGAAACGAAAAGTCTTTTGCTATTCTTGCACGTCCTGCAGGTTGTTAATTACAATAATTAAATTGACCAATCAGGTGTGTACTTAAATAGCTTAAAGGTGGTAGAGAGAATAGTGGCGGTAAGACAATATTGGATATTGCAAGAGATTTTACTCTCTCTACCACTTTTAACCTATTTAGGCCTACACCTGATTGGTCATATTAATTAATTGATACCTAAGTAATGTTACAAAAATTGCAAAAGACTTTTTATTTCACCACATTACATCTTCTATTCCAGATTAACAGAATAGGCGAGATATATGGTACACCCTGTATGGTAATATAGATAGTGAAAAAAATATATCATGTTTGAATGTTCCTAAAAGCGGACGGGTAGGACTTTAACACAGCCTAAATTAAACCAGTTAATCACAAATACCAAAATAAAGTTGGAGTGTCAGGAAATTGTCACGGCATTACGGTGTATCTAAAAGTACCGTTTCAAAACAACAGAAGGATTTCAAGAGAACAGAATGGTAAGGAAATGGTCAGAAATATCATAAAACAACAAAATGTCCAAAATATACTGCAAACCAATTAGCCAAAATACGAAAATGTTGCCGTACGTTAAGTCAGACTCATTTTTCGAACAACAGAATAATTGCGATGAACAATGAAAATTACTTTATTCCAAGCAATTGTGAAATTAAAGGAAATGATGTTTTTATACAGATAATATTAACCAGGATCTAAACAAGGTCAGATACAAAGAAAAAGCCAAATTTGCTGATAAAGTGTTCGTTTGATGCGCGATTTCCAGTGGGTGAAGCGCTGAATGCTCAAAGCTATATTCACAACTGTTTGATAATTGAATTTATTCGTGAAACTCATGCCCGTAGTGTAACTTTTTGGAATAACTTAGATTTTTGTTATTCTGCAGGGGAAAATCAGAATTGGCTAAACATTTACAATCTACCGTTTGTATCCAAGATTGATAATCCCTTTAATATTTCGCAAGCTCGTCGAATTGAAGATTTTTGGGCAATTTTGAATAGAAAGGTTTATGATAAAGGATGGCAAACAGAAAATGAGGAACAGTTAAAGTGTAAGGTTTATCAAAAATTTCGTGAGATAAATGTGAAAACGGCCCAAGACTTAATGGAAGATATTCCAAGGAAATTGCACCTTGTCAAGGAGTTTTAATTCTTTTAGTTAAAATATTGTTAACTATTAGATGTTATTCAACTAAATTCATGTTATAATTTCTGAAAATTTAATAACATATTTTATACCAAAACTTTTGGAACAGACGTTACTCACGAAAATCTCCAATACTGCTCGAGATCTTTATCGGGGTCCAAATGAACATGTTTTCGAGAATGTTGTGTACCTCTTGCATTACATAACCAAATATCATATCCCTTATCGGCCAAAACATAAGCTAGAGCCTTTGTTGGACCTCCTACAATAAAATTTTCAGCTGACCCCATTAAGCCATGGTTCAGTAGAATTGGATTCTTAAAAATGTTCAAAAATCAAAAGAAATATTATTTTGTGAGAAAACCTACTTACTGGATTGGGAGTTTTTGTACTACTTTTAGCTCCATACGGAACCCGAAAAACGTCAAGTAAATAACCATCTTCTGTGGTCACTTCATGAATTTCTACTGGGTATCCATAACTTTGTACAACATCAGACTGGCAAGTATTGTTTTATAAATACCTTTATACAAGTATTTAAAATAAATTCACTTACAAAATTCATTTTTGACCATTGTGCACCCATTGTTATTTTAAAATTAGGTAAAACAATTAAAATAACTATACTAGAATACCAATGGAAATTCATTATATATGTTACAATAGTTTAATCAAACAAATAAATGAGAAATTAAATAAAAATCCTCGACTTTTGTACTTTTTGGCAATGGGTTTTACTGGCCAGGGTGATGAGTAAGCCTATCTATGTTTAACAACTAGACATTAAGACAATTATTATTTTACATCATAGTCTGCGTTTATGCACTAATTGAATTCTAATCGATGGTTATTTGCAAATAAATTTAAATTACATTTTTAAGTGCACGTTCATAAAAAGTGTAGCGTTGGTCAAAGTTAGTATGTGATAATGTTAATTAAAAAATGGATTTTCCTTATTATACATGTATTAAAAAAATCTTTAATGGACAACAGGGAATTGCCAGAAACCGATATGGAGGAGCATTATATGTACAAATGGTCGTAACAGATGCATCCACCCCCTATGAACTGGTAAAATTAGAATTTAATATTTATAAAAAAAAAAAAGATATTTTGTTTCAATTTTTTGAAAACATAACTAACATTTCACTCTTATTAGTACTCACTTGTGCAGTTGAGTAGTATATTCTAACATAAATTCGTATTCACCTAAATATCAACAATGTAAAAATCAATGTGTACGTGTGTGTTTGTGTCGTAATTAATAATGTTTTCAGTTTTAAAGAGTCAAGAATACAAATATGTACTTGAAAGACAATTAGCATCTGAAATACATCAACTATTTGAAATCTCATTGTGATTATAATAATTAAGTAATTATTGCTCAATGGATATTGATTAGTTTACTTAGCAAGTGTTTTTAAACAGTCAGTTTAAGTATTTGAATTGCGTAAATAAATGAAAAATATTTCATTGAATTGGTGCACATTCCAAACTTTTCTAATATATTGTATTGTACTTTGTCATTGTCATTTAATTAAGATTTTAATTCAAATTAATTTGAGTGTCGTAGTAACATTTCATTGATAACGAGTACTAAAAACCTGTATTTCTTTAACAAAGGATAATTTATGAAGAGAAGATACTTTCTTAAGATTGCTAGCAATATTGTAGATTGTGTGCAGGTCACCAGACGTTAGGGTTTTACTATCAGGTCTTCAGAAATAAACTCACTATTTATATATGTTTTCCTATTTATACTAAGTCTTGGCGATTTACATGACTCACATAGCAAGAAAATAGCGTACTAAAAAAGAAAGACTTGAAGAAGTACATAAGGAAACAAGTTACTGAGTAAATGAATTTAAAACCTAAAATATTTTATGGAATGTGGGATAGGCCTGTTCCTTTATTCTCTTCCTGGTTATTGTTTAGTGGTACAACTACTTCTTCGGATGTTTTGTGTTTGCCCATTTGAAAGAGAATAGCTTTCAGAACTACTCTGTCCACCCTTGTGACCATTTTCGTTTTATGTTTTCCATTGTAATCCTTTGCTTTATTTCTTCGTATGACTGGAGAATCGATTGGTGTGAAACTCATTTAAAAATAAGTGTATTACTGTCTACAAAATTGCTAAGCTATTCCCTTCTATTTCCTTATTTTTGATATAGGTTTTTGGAGTCTCTGCGGTTTCATTTGGTGTATTTGGCTTTTCCGTGTTTGATAAAAAATCAATATGAGTTTAAAACTAAAGATTATTTATCGAAAAGAGACATTCCTTCTTAGAAAAGTTAATGAAGGAGTGACAATGCTTTTTAAAAGAAAAATATCTGACCTACAACAATTTTTAAAGAGTTTTGAAAAAAGTACTATAAAATATATTTATTACTAACTTTTATTCTGAGAAATTGCGGTGGCCATGAAATGAATGTGCTCGATCGGATATCTATCAGCTCCTATTGATGCGATACTGTGGAATTTTTTACCCACTAAACAGTCTTCTTTTGACCTTTGAATTTCGACCCAAATAATATATAATATAATTCTTCAATTTCTTCCATAATATTTTTGCGCTGGGCACCCGCATGCGATTAACTTCGCATTTTCTTCAACATTAATCTTGTGCACTCACCAATGGTGATCATCTCTGTTATGGAGATTTGTCTAAAGTAAGTGCTTTCTGTAAATTGTACTTGTTGCAAGTAGCTTTTCAGCATATTTTCTTTTGTTGCTGATCCATAAGTTATGATCGGTTTCATGAAAGACTTAATCAGTAAGCACTTCCCCCTGAATCCGAGTCGACATATTTTATTATGACGGGATAGATCTGCTGTGTCATCACAGCTTTGACTTTCTTCAGCACTACATTCACGTGGTACCTCCATGTACATAAGTGTTCTATCTATAATGGTCTACAGATACATCTACAGATGTTTAACCGTTTCTGACCACGAAATTTAGATGTCATGAATTTCCAATTCTTTTAAATTAGTATCTCTCCTTTGTCCAAACAGGATGATCTAACATTCTCCTGGATTAACATCGATTTTCCAAGTATCGAACCATTGCTATTATTTGTCTAGTATCAGTTCTGGGTGTCTTTGTACAACCACTTCATATTTGTGGCTCGAAATGAAGTTTATGTTATGTGCAACTAAAGACAATCTTGTCCTGATTACTGGCAGAGTGCCACTTGTGTATATATTATATAGATCAGGTAACAAAACTGTTAGGTGGAGTGTCTCCGCCTCCAGAATTTGAACGCTGACAATGTTCTGCCCTTTTTTTAATTTTGAATGATCTATTTTTGAAATAACTGACTATGAATTGACAAATGTTTATTGTGAATTTAACTATACCCATAATTATAAATTTGTTCTTCGAGTCAAATTTTATCAAACGAACGCTTCATATTCAGCAGATCTATTTTTATAGTCGATACGATAATTTTTGCTGAACAAGGCTATTTTTAATATTTTTGATGCTTGCATTTCCGCAGAAAGCAGACTTATAAAGCTCTATTGTTGTTTATTTCTAAAACTAAAGGAAAAGCACTTATGTAACAAGTTGAAAGGTATCATAAATAAGGCTTAAAATTTGAAAAGAATAAGGGTCAATGGTACTATTATTCATTTAAGGACTTACATTGTTATAGAAGCGCTAGATATGAATGTGGCTACACAATATGTATAGTTATGTACATACGTAACTCCATAAGAAATAGGTAATAATGGTAATAATGTATAATGTCTGGTTGACAGTTTGTAATTACGTTGTTGTGCAATATTTACATAAAGGTTTCGCATCATTGATACAAATATTAATAAACATCCATGTTGTAATTAGAAAATCACCATCCATAAAAGAGTAAATGCAAATTAACATTAGACTATTTCGAATACATATATGTATTCATATATGTACATATATGTATTTCTATATCGGTATCTATTTATTTTTCAATAATATTTCTCTATGCATGTTCGATATAGGTCAGAAAATATGCTGAATCCTATTGCTTACGTTAGATACGGTTTAATTACAAATGATATTGACAAGCTTTTTAAACATACCTGGCCAATTTAATTGTTTTGATGTTTTTCTATAATGTATTTGAGACAATTTTCACAAAATTATTTTTGTCGAATATACTGATTTGTTGTGTAACATGTTTTTTCTATTTTTCCTTATTATTTTTTTCTTGTGTATCCCAATTTTCCTGAAAATTGTTACAATACATCTTGGTGTTTCCTATATTGGGTATCGAATTCCTATTTGGTCAGTTTGCTTATATTTTTCGACCTAAATTATTGGAAAGGGGAACTCTCATACGAATTTATCTGCTCATCATGTGCCAGACGCGCATATTAATAATGACGTTTGGCTTTGCCAACATGAAACGATCTCCAATAAATGACGTAAATGCAATAACATATTGAAACGTTTAGAAATTCCAGGCCTAAACTTAAAACTAAATAAGTTCATTATCAGGTTTTCGTGTATGTCTGTTCTTCTTGAAGCTGTTGGATTCCATTACCGTATCTAATTTAATTGCAAACTCTATGGCTGACAACATAAAATGGTTGTAGATGTTCTTGGAGCCTAGTATTGATTCAAACATAGCAATACTTATTGCAAATGCAGCAAGCCGATCATATTTTTTTAAAAATCCTTAAATTATTTAAATATTCGATAAATTTCTGAACTGTTTTATTGACTACTTGCATTCCAGCTAAATTTAAAACATACAGGGTACTGGGTGACGTGCTATAGAAACTTAAGGGGTCTATTCCTAAGGTTTATTTTAATTTGCTTGTCATTTGAAAATCATGCCGAATTGGATATTTGTTCTTAAGACATTTTTTTCTTAAAACGATCTCAGAATTACACCCTATAGGGTTGTAAAATACACTACGTATCACCCTGTATTAATGAGAGAATTTCGAATCCGGACCTGTCGAAACCCACAAAATATTCTCATTTCATTGGCCGGGCTTGGCCTATTCTGTATTCTCTCCTTCTCCGAGTTGGTCTGTGATAACGATTTACCAAGTTCGTGTAGACTGAAAACCGTGCCCGATACCCTTGTAAATTCATATTTACTCAGTGTTTGAGAGAGGTTAAATTTAGTTAGTCATCGGTAGCTGTTGAGATAACTTGTTTTGTGTGAGGCTGTACCTAAAACCAGTCCAATTTAGCATTTGTGAAAGCTGTTATTGACTCTCTCTCTAATTATAACTCATTGCCCTATTAAATTTTCATTTAATCTCCTATTTCCGTTTAGTGGTAAGTATTGTATATTCAAATGAAATGTGATATTTAGAATTAAAATGAAAGGCATGTAGATCTATCGATGAAATTTCATATTTGGCCTTCTGGCCTTTTCTAGAATAACTAAATGTTCTATTTCACGTTAAACGTAAATCAAATCAATTATCATTAAGAAGAAATAAATTTTTTAACAGAAAGTTAGAATTTCTCGCTTTTGTACCTTTTATTTCTTTAGCTGTCTATTTAAACTACCTGAACACACATAAATTTTAAACTACCTGAACTTCTAGTTTTAAGCTTTACATTTTCAAGATTTAGTACTTTTTCTTGTTGTACAGAGATGGATTCTTTTTAAAATTTTGTATGATTTAACTGTTGGTGTAGTATAAACGAAAAAAAAAAAAAAGCACTAGGCACATTCTCGTGACCCGAGAGTCTCGGTTCATGACCTCAAATAGAGCCGCGACCTATTCTTTGTAAACTCCACTTTATATCTACGAGGTTCTATGGAGAAATTCTACAATGTTGCATAATGTACAAAATTTTTTCTTATCCAACCCTGTAATATTCTGATAACTGGAACGGCGTAAATTATAGAAACTCTCTTTTGTACTGTCAAAAACTGTTACTTTATCCTTGGATTCTGGATGTAAAAAGACGGTTATTTGAATTCCTTCTGTTTACAACTGGTTTAAACATGATGATTGTAAAGGGTTTAGATTACAGACCAATCAAATAAGACGCTCAACTGCAAGTCCATATGTACAGTGAGCGTTAAAAGAAAGTGTATAGGTACTTTACAATCATTTATTATAGCATTTTATGGTTTATTTAATTATGTTAAGATAACATTTTTTAGAAAAGTTCTGCCTTTTTAGTAACATTATCAGTCTCACTTTCGATAAATAAATAACAACTTAAAATAATATTCACAAACAACAAAATTCGACAAAAATAATATATATCTACATTAAAAATTTTACTGTAGATATTATATTTTTTTCCCGAAATTTTTGAATTTTGCTTATTCAAATTTCGGGAAAGTATATATCATTTCAAGTTGTTATCGATTCACTGAAACAGAAAACAATAACGTTATTAAAAAACCAGGAGTTTTCTGGAAAATCTATTTTAAAATAATTAATTAAACCATACATTACATGACTTAAAAGGTGTATACTTTTGACGCACACTGTATCATTAGCCAATAATTTATTTTCTAATTATACAGATATCTATGTATATAAACACGTTGAGTATGAAAATTCCTTTTTATATTTAAATATTCTGCATATTTTTTGAAGATGAAAATATATGAAACGTGAAACCAACACTAACAAATTCATGCAAAGTTTATAATTTTTTATCAGAACCCTTTTCCAAATAGTATTCTGAAATTTAGTATTGTGTGACCAAAAAAAAAAATGTTTTTTTCAACACATAATCACATGAGATTATTCGTAGTGTTATTTTTGAAAATTTTAATGTTTTTCACTGTGTGTAATTTGTTGATACATTGATATTTTTAGTTTTTGCATTTTTGGCAAGATGCCTTAGACCACATTTAACTTTATATGTAAATATACAATATTTTGTATCCAATTAACCTTCAACTTGTTTTTTAAACTTTGGCTCAATCGTATATAAATTTTTTTTTTATGTTTCAGATTTCCAAGAATGTTGGGTCATCAAGTTATTCAAGAAGAAGCTCATTTGGACGCAATGCAAAGGGTCTGGCAGGGCGGCAGACGTAATACGTCGTCTTCGACAGCCTTTTTTGAACAAATTAATGAAACCGATGATATTTTAACTCTATCAAGACAAGTGAGTAGTTTTTTTTTTTTTTTTTGAAAATAAATGGTAAAATACAGAACCGGAAACAATGAGAAATCAATATTTCGTAGTTTTATTTTGATAACCCGGTTATCATTAAATAAAAACAATAATTACACAATTAATAATGTTATCGTTAGTAATAATAATAATATGAATATTTTCCACTGCATTTCTAAAAAAAATAGTATTATCAGTTGTCTGGGAAAAAAATTAACGATAAAATTCGAGACATAAAAATGCTTATTATTAGAAAAACATCAGCAGTAGGTAGACAAAAAATTGGGAAAGTCCACATTTACAATTAATGCATTTCGAGTCATCATACATATTTCCATTTTTAAAGGACATGGATTTATTTTTTATTAAATTTTTATTCCAACCTGTATATGTGTTTTACAACAAACATTTACAAATCTACGTTTTACAAATAGATAAAGTCACCTTGATGAAAAAATTCCATGCCAATAATCTTTAATTAAATTCAAATAACTTTTTTATACCTTATCTAAAATACAATCTGTATTAAGTATAATTAAATATACAGAATGTTCAAGAATTAAATGGCCATAGTTGAACATAAGTTCAAAAACGCTTCCTAATTGGCTATAAAAGTAATTTATCTATTTATCTTCTAATTGTAACTGTAATTTAAATATTAAATTACGATTTTTCAATGTTTTTTTTTTCTATAAAATAAATATTACTAACAATTTCTCAATATCACAGTAAAAAAATGACCATTTCATTTTTGGAACACTCTGTAAATGTGGAAATTTCAATTTGTTAAGTGTTTACTTTAAAAACATGTTTTCCTTTTGCAGAATCAGAATTCAAGAAACAATATTTGCGCTCCACCGCCTCAAGAACGACCATGCAGTGACATCGAAAGCGACAATGATTTTCTTGAATGCCATGTAAATACTCGTTATGGTACCGGTGGGAATTTTTTCAAAGTTAATGCATATTTTTTAGGATTCCGGGTTTGATTTCAAACAATATGAATCTCTAGAGGACTTGTATCTGAAGCTCGATGGATCAAATTTACGTGATCTTCCAGCCCATTACACTGTATGTGCTTTATTGCCCCATCAATTTCCTGTATGTGGTGTTTACATCGACCAACGTATCGTACCAGGTTTCAAATACAAAGTACGACCTTTACCACCAGTTGGGGAAAAATCTACAATCAACAAATGTTTATTTAAAAATAAAGCTTTAAAATTGCAATCAATTGGTCGAGGTACTTTACTGGCAAAAATCATTATTTCTAGATTCAATAATAATTTTGTTTCCATTAGGTTTCGCCAGACGAATCACCTTTGAATCGGACAATGGTCAATTAAATTGCAACGATAATTATTTCTATAGCGATAACAGACCCGAAGGTTACGCTTTTGAACTGGAAGTCATCTCCGAGGGGGATAAATTTACTATTTTTGATTTGAATCAAGAACCTCAAGGAATAGTTGAAGTGCTCAAAGTTGAGGTGAGTTGTCAATGCTATTTTCCATTTTTTGTGTGAACGTTTAAGGCTACTTCAGCGTCCCCCCAAAAAAGAGCATATGTAAGTTCCATTTAACTAAAATCATTGCATTGTTTTGCAGAATATGTAGAGATTAATGCGAGTAATGAAATAATGAAGAGTGCTCATCAACTCATATTTAATGAAAATGAATCTTGTAGAAAGATATAAATGTACCGGATAAGAAAATAGGTAAAAGTGTCTTCCTTAATAGATAATATAAAATCAATCTAAAGTTTTTGTACAACCCTGTACATTGTACGTTTATTAATAGATTGAATTCCATTTGGAAGCTACTTGTCTATAGCTTATCCTGTGCATTAAGAAAGTGTGAAAAGGAAGTTCACCTACCTTTTAACAGCATTGTATACTAAAGTCATCTTTAAGAGATTTAATACTTCATTTTTCATAAATATACAAAAATTTTACAGAAAACATAAGACTGAGACTTCTCGCAAACAAAGTTTTATGATAAATTTTCTTTAAAATTTTACCATTCAATGGTATTCGTACCCTTATGTCCTGATGGTATAAACAAGGGGACGTTGAATAGACATAGCGGTTTAGTATTGCCAAAAAATAGTTGTTTTGTCAGAACCATGCCAAGACACCGAGAACTAAAGTCCAAATGCGAGCAAACCTAAAACCAAATCGGGATCTCAGATCGAAGCGCACCGAGCAAAGTGCGTTCGTTCGTCGTAAGTCTGTCAAATAACGACTCAATATTGCCTCTGTTATTGAAACTTTACTTATGATGCTCACTCTTTCAGGGTCCTCAATTAGAGACCATCTGCTTGTTTACTAAACAAGGCATTGAAAAACGTGCAAACGTTAAATTTACAGGCAAAGTTGAATTTTATGATACTGGAGTCGCTAAACCAATGCTCTTAAGTGGTGTGGCAATCGCACTGAAACCTAAAGGTAAACCTTATGCTGAGGTTACGAAAGTGGTTAACGTCAATATCCAGAAGAGGAGATTACAATTGATTCCTGGAATAAGGAACAACTATAGAAGGGTTACTGTTAGAGGTGCTGATATTAAAGATGTTCCAACTAAATATACCATGACTGGATTGGAACCTTATGAACTACCTGTAGTTGGTGAGTACTGAATTTCATTTCTAGTACTTTATTTTTTTTTTAATATAATTTAATTTCGTATTTAGGTACTTACGTTGATCCAAGAATAATACCAGGATTTTCCTACAAAATTAGGCCGAACAACAAGAAATATAAACTGTTTGGTGATAGAGCTTTGAGGCTCATCAGCATTGGAATGGGATATGCAAAGGTACCATTATAATTGAGATATTCTATTATATGTTTGTATAAAAATTGTTTTTGTCAATATAGAGACTGACTTTTGAATCTGATTCATTGAATGATCCAGACAATTATCTTTGGTCTGATAATCATCCAGATGGATTAGGACTTGAACCAAGAGCTGTGTGTAAGGGTATGAAATTTTTCGTAACAACTGGAGATCAAACGATTGGTGAAGCAACGGTCTTTAGAGATGATAAACCACATTTCGAAGAGAGGTCAGAAAAGGTAAAATTATAACATTTTAAGAAAAATATTATTGTATAAGCTCTAATTCATTTCTATTAAGGTCCCAACTGCATCTGGCCAATATGCTTTTGTAAAACACATTCACATCGATGTGATTTGTCACGTACAGCTTTCAAGACCTGGCGGAGGTTCCAGCGAACAAGATTCGTATTTAATGAGAATATCCGGAGTAGCAGTGGTACGAAAAGAACCGAAAGCATCCATAGCCAAAATTGTCGAAATCAATAACATCGGTCTCGATTCTGAATTGTACATTCTCTTCTCACAAATGCATAAAGAAATTAAATTTATTCCTAGGACCACGTAACATGTGAATTTTAATAACATCTTTGTTTCGAATTACTTCTATAATTTGTAATCACTAATTAGTTACGAATGCTTTAACAGGATAATGTAATCTTGTGATTTTCCTTAGGATTAAATTAAATAACAACATACAAGAAAATACTTCAAATTTGTTTATTTTAAAGAGTGAAAATCTTATTTATGACGAAATATTTTATACAAAGACAACTCCGGTGATTTGTGGCTGGTTTTACCTAAAATATACAAAACAGATTTTTAAAGAACAGCCTGAATTTACAATTTTATTGTTTCAGGATCGGTTTTAATAATGCTGTTTTACATTTAACAAAATAACGTGACTAGAAAATAACAATACTGATAGAGATATGCTACATACATATATTAAAAAAAAAAGAAGATTACAGACCATTTTTAACAATTTATTTAACGAAACGTTAAGAAGTTAAAAGGAAAGTTATGTAATGGTAAAATACTAAAAAAAAAATACTATCTAAAAATCACAATGCTTTTGTTGAAAATCCGCAATTTTCCTTAAGTCTAAACCTTAAAATCTATTCAGTTAAATTACTGTAATTAATTAATTAATTAATTAATTAATGTATCACTTATGCTTGCGTGGTGACGATTGAATTGCGCTTTTTATTCTTCCCATTTTCCACTTCAGCATTATTGGAAGATTGTTGATCCAGCGGTTGATCCCAGGGTTGTCTCACTCCTGAACTGAATAGTATGTAAAAAGTGCAACAGGCTGCATAGACGCCTGCAGCTGTTATGAATACCGTTCTCCATTTAGCAATGCTAGGCTAAAAAATTATTTCGCTTCAGTATTTGCCCGTTATAAATAAATTTGTTGACTTACTGTTCCTTTGACCATGTATCCAGCATAAATCGGAGCCAACAGTCCTGCTAAATTGGCTAAACAATTTGTAAAAGACATTAAAATTCCTGCAAATTGTGGACTGATATCTAAATGATTGACTTTAAATCCTGAGTAAATGCCACCATTTAATCCTACTCCAAGAGTAAGAAGACCAACGGTTAACCATCGGTCGCAACCCGTAAAAGCGGCAGCAAAAAGAGTGGTAGCAGGACCATATTGTCCTGAAATGCTTTTAAATAAATTTCAACCTTCAGATATAAACCTTGAAAATTACCAATTCCGTTGATTATTTTCCTGACAATTGTTATGGAAAAACCTGGTTTAGTTAAAATCCAATCAGCTACATGACTTATAAATATTGAGAAGAGCCACATTGCAAGGTAAGGCAACGCTGATAAAAATCCATTCTGAAATCAATAACAATAAAGGACTAATTTTCATATTTTCCTATGAAAAACTTACGTCTTTAATACTGAAATGTAAAACTTGTTTCATGTAAGTTGGAAGTTCGGTCATCAAAGTTTCATAGCCATAATTGTGACCTATATGGGCTAATAAAATGGCCCAGAAAGGTAACGATTTTACAATGGCCTTCCATGGAATTGGCGGGATCTAAAAATATTTACATTTAGCTCCAGTTTAAATTGTACAAATCAACCTTGAATAAATACAAAAAAAAACATTTTATTTACCTCTTGACCGGCAGTTCTTCCTAAGGTTTTCTGGATATACATTCTTTCTTCAGGATTAATTTTGGGATTAGAATCGGGGTCCTCATATATCCAAATTAGGAAGGCTATACACCATACTGTGCCCACTACGCCAAAAACGTAAAAAATTGAAGGCCACCCAGCATGGGATACCGCCAGAAGACCGCTGAGAGGCATTGAAATCACCGTACCGAATTGGGCACCTGAACAAAAACGGATTCAAACATGTTTTTCTGAATAATAATGAATGGGTTTTTTTTTATTTACCGGCATAAACGAACGCTCCCATGCGACTTCTTTCGTTAGGGGGAATCCATTTGGCCAAAAGGGCATGGGTACAGGGCACAATTGGACCCTGAAATGCAAATTTAAAATGAATTTAAACAGGGTTTGTAAATATTCTATTGATTTTCTTTTATTCTGGTTTGGAAAAGACTAATGAGGAGTATTTAATGAAAAATGTTGACTCTCTTTTTTTTTTTAATTGTTATTAGAAATCTATATAGGAATTGCGTTTTTATCTTACCTCGCCTAAACCTTGAATAAATCTAACAACAAGCAACCACCAAAAGCCCATGTGAGCAGCCAAAGGAACCAACAGACCAAATACTGAATTGATCAACATGCCAATTCCCAGGAAGTAGATGTTACCATATTTCTTAGCTAAGATACCGAATGGTATTTGAGTTATCACGTATCCATAGAAGAAAGATGACAAAATGTAACCTTGAAGGTCGGTTTCCCAAACAAATTCTCCATCACTGGAATGTGATGAAGACTAAAAATGAAAATAAAAAATAAAAGCAAATAATTTATATCAAATCCATACACTGGAATTAGCTGTAACAGTTCCACATTCCATATCGACACTTTCTGAGGAATTGTTGTCGTCTGAGGTAATGGCAGTGTGATTTACCATAGCAACAATGGCCACTGACATGTTAGTTCTCATAACATAAGCATTGGCCATTCCGAGGAAAAGCATGAAGGTGACGAAATGTCTTGTGCCAAACCATACTATAAAATAAATAAATAATTTGCTAATTTTCTGGAAAAATATCGTCAATTCAGGTTAATAATAGAAAGAGAAGCATTGATTTACATTCCCATTAAACCGAGATATACTGTTTCAAAAGGGCAAATACAGATTTTCTATTTGAAGTAGTAAATTACGGTTCGATTTTACAACTGAATTTGCATTGAATAATTTCTCTTTGAAAATGGTGCATTTTTGTTATTTAATTTTCTTAAAATGTTGACTAATTGAGGCGATTGCAAGTGCTATTGTAATCACGAAAAATTATATAACTGTGTCATTACAGAGAAAGTAACTGATTATGCAACAAAATAATGACAGGAATTGTAAGTTTTAATGTAACCTTCATTGAACTCTCTTTGATCGCTATATTATGTCTGACCTTTTCTTGTGTACTAATACGACGTTCGATGTAAATATTGAAGATTTTCTTTGGGGATTTCGTAAAATATTATGAAAAAATTCTATATACAGAGTGTACCAATTTTGTTGCATCAATAACGAGAATGGTATCAGGAAATCGAAAAAGAGTTTCTCGTTTATTATATGCAAAATGGAAGAAAGCGCGCTACTGGCAATATTGTATTATTATTTTTTTTTTTTGTAACAAAAAAAATATTGCAAGCAAATTTTGTCCCTAAAACTTTTTGTTCATTTTAGGACCGTTCTCGTATCTCAAGTCCCTGATAACTTATCGCAAAGGTAAAAACAACTTCTTTAAGATCTTTTTACGTAAAATCCAATGGTATATTCGGCGTTTATCTAAAATCGATAATATGTGAAGTTTAAATTAAACATACATATGTTATTTTCAATGGGACTCCTTAAATATTTTCTACTCAACATGTTTGGTTTTCGGTCAATTTTTCAGAAATATATAACTCATTGTAACAATTTCTTATGTTAAGTTACAAAAGTATAATTTTAACTTTTCCGAGAAATTTTTGTTAATAGGCCATAGGAATTAAGATAAGAATAAAGTGTACACAAAATTTTGTTTAAAATGATTTCCGTTATATCTGAAACATGTTTTGCACATTTTTTTGAATTTTACATAAAGACATCTTGAAGTTTATAGGATTTTTGCTTCCATATCTCTAAATGAATATTATGTATTCAAGTTTCAGTTATCGATTCATATTGGATGTTATATGTCTTATTTTCTATAAAGTTCCATAAGAAAAAGTCAAGTATTGATAAGTCTGGCGATTTAGTAGGTCATATAACTGGCATAGATATTCTAGTTAACCCAGTAACTGAAATTTTCCTTAAATACGGTATTCAATCTACCCATTACGAGCTGTGACAAAACAAGTTCGTGGTGTTGATAACCTATTTAAATACGCTAATTATCAGTTAATTGAGGAGAGGTATTTTTGCAAATATCACAATAAATTGGATACCATTTGTGTTTTTTTATGTGGTTGGAAAAGTTGAATGTTATTTCCAAATGTGCCGCATCAGATTGAAACTAAATCTTTCTTATTAAGCTTTTAAAGTTATTAAACACCAAAAACAAAAAAACACTAGATTTCCAGGAATCTACTAACAAAAATTTATCCAAATACATAGTGAAAATTATACTTTTTAACCCATATTATAGAAAATTATATATTTTTAGAAAGTCGACGTAAAGGCGACTTCAATTCGTAGAAAATATTCCCATTTAAAATAACATATGTTTGGTCTAAATTTTAGAAATTAGGTATTTCTTTTAGAAAAACTCCGAATACGCCACTGGTTTCCACGTAAAAAGATCCGTAGGAAGCAGTTTTTAAATTTCGATAAATTATCCGAGACCTATGATACCAGGGAAATTCTAAAATGACAGATTTTCATAATCATCTTGTACTTTTACAATAAACAATGCTATGGAACATCTGTTTGCAGCATCTGTTGTTTTACAAAAAAAAAAAAAAAAGAACAACGACTTTCAATCTATCCAGATTAAGTTAGAAACCTCATAAATACAAGGAAATTTGGGACATTTTATTCAAATCTATACCAGGGATGTTTCTAAAGTTTGAATAACTGCGAACTATTATATCTACATATAACTTAAAGAACTTTTAATTATTTATAAATAGTGATTTTGTCACTTCATAATAACAGGCTAATCGTGAATATTGCAATAAATCCTGTGATGAAAATTAGTCAAAAGAATGACGCAACCCTGAAGAATTACCTCGCCCGAAACAGATAGTTTTCTCAATTGTGGTATTACAATTGTAAGATAATAATATATGTTACATATATATGTATGTGTCCGTTACGGTACGAAAAACAAGAAATGATTTAATTGAACTGGGATGGAAATTGCCGCTACATCCGTCTTATTCATCAGATCTGTCCCCTAGTCGTTTAATTTCAAATCTGAAAAAACTCTATGGAGTGTTCGACGTCAGAGTCCAGAATAGATAAACCGGCTATAAATAGGTGACTTAAAGACTCCGAATAAGGTCTTTGAAGAGATGAACGAGAAATCTAGACGTTGAAAAATTGCCATTTCCCACTTACCTACTACTACGTTTCTATTGTAGGTCAAGTAGTAGGGACACGTCGACACGACCTTTGAAAGACCTCTACTAAAAAGTTAACCATTTTATTAATCATTATCTTTTGGATAATTCAGATGGGGCTGAAGTTTATTGACGCTGACCAAGCAACTGATAAATGAAACAAAAGAAAATAATCACAGGCTCCTACTCGCAACTTTTAACAATAACATTATCTGACATAACATCTTTTGTTAAACGAAAATTGTCATCAAGAAGGCGAACAAGAACAATCGCTCAATAAATTAACATACCTCTGAGATATTTGACAATTGTTTTATTTTTCTCATAAATAAAACATTTTTCTGGTAATTTGATGTGAAGATAATTTTTTTTTCTTTTTAATTGAACATTGAACATGCTTGCATGCACTCGTTGTTTGTTTAATTAACGTTTATTGTCCAAAACCTTTGCTCTTATTTGCAATGATTATTATTTTTTTGCATAATTCGCTTTGTAAATAAACATAGAAGCATTTCACATAAGTGTCTACGTCAATTGGAAGAGATATTGGCGAATTTCATTTTTGGATTCGATCCATCCAAATTTCTATATGAGGCCACGTAAAAAGTCACGTTTTTTTTATGTGGTTCTTACTAAGCTATCGTTTCAAACACGTGTATGTTGAAGGTTTGCGTAACGATTTCTAAATGAATGTCGCTGATTCAGAGATCTTTGAGCGTATTTCGTCTGTTAATAAGATATCTTTTCTAAAAAAAAAAAAAAAAAAATCTTTGGCACTGGCGAATTTTTAAATATTTATGTCTAAAAATATGCATGTTGTACATATATTAATAATCGAACCAAATGCCAAATGTCCGTCGGTTTTTCTTTTTCATCCGAAATCTAAACGATGTGCAAAAGTAATATTTGCTGATTGAGAAATCAAATAAATTTTTTTAAAAAAGGAATGCTTATTATCTGGAAACACAATAAAACCATTGTTTTAACTGCTTGAACAAAATCGTCCATAAAACTATTTGAAATAGTTCGTTTACGTCAATCCCATACCTACCAGTTTAATATCCGTAAAATAACTCGTAAACGATAAATTAGTCTTTATTTGTAGTGTTCGTCACACCTAAATGGACGAATAGTATTCTAAGAAACGTATTCCATTATTTGGTTTAATAAGCAAATTGCATTTTATTACTTAAAGGGGGTTAGTTAGTTCCTTAAAAATGTTCATTATTCAAACGTGTGCAATTTTACGATTCAAGATAACTATTTATTATGCCGTGATTTCACTGATACATAACAAGGTGCGATCTTTAAAAATTGAAATATTAGATGTATATGTATGTTGGGTTCTAAATAAATAACATAAAAATATTATTTCAAGGAAAAATCCGTTTCGTATGGCTTTTATTGTAAAATTTCAAAAATTTTGCTTACATAGTGCATTTTTTTTTTGTATTTGTTTGCAACAAATGTATTTGATTTAAAAAAAAAACCTACAGCATGAATAAAATCCGTTGTCCATTTTAAAAGAAACTGAGTGAGGCAATACTTTTGCTCTACATTGTGAATATTTTTACTTAAATTTCTAAAATTTACAAATAAATTTATTAAAAAAAATAATGTTGACCTTTACTCAGTGAAATAAATTTCAAATTTAGAAAAATTTTAAATTTCTAATGCAGGTTTTTAACAAATTTTGTCGTTCATACATATATGTCACTAGTTACATCCTGCTCTAATTCAGGTTAAATTAACTTATTAAGGTTGAGTTAGAGGAAAAATAACAGGAAGTAGAATGCAGCCAAAGCTTCTTCCTTTATATTACGAATGCGCTTGATAAGAATAAATTTGTATGATCAGCAATAAGTTAATTTAATAGATTTTCAACACAGGAAATTACATTAGTATTTAATATCAAACCTCATTAAACAATGATAATAGAAAAAAAAAAAATCGGTTCGGGAAAGTTTCCTGAAGCACGTGGCACGTGATAATAATAGAAAAAAGTTATATCGTAGGTGCGATAATACGAGTAATTAATTCAAATAAGGTGTTACGGGTATGAAAAGTCGATGATGTGTTGAACTTACTTTTTATAAAAACAACTTGTTATTGTTCATATGCATATTACTTTGAACAACTTGCACGTGATCATTATAAAGAACAATATTAAAAAAAAAAAACTATATAAATAAACATACAAAAAATAATAATAATAAAAAAAAATGAAACATTCCCAAGATTTTTTCAGTAGCACTTTGCAAGGAACGTTCATAAATATTGATCAATCAATAAAGTGACTATTTAAATTTCGTTTTTATAAAATAGGCATAATTTTCAATATTGAATCATATTTACGACAACACTCGTTGGTACGAAAAATCGTTAGCAATCAATTAATTATGATTTAATATGTAAATGTAATGAGCCATTGCTTTTTTAAATTTTAAATTTAAACACATTAGACTTACCTTTCCACGTGGGTTTTAACGACATAATTTCCCGTTCGAAAACCGCATTCGGATAATAATGATTCGATTTTTTCCTTAACCGTTTCATTTTCGCGTAGAACAATCTTTATAGACAGAATGAAACACTCAGGTAGGTACAATATGTAAACCCGTTTGCACTTTCAAGTTTTTTTTGCGCCATCAACAACGACCGCTTGAAAATATTTTTTGGTGATTTTGTTCCCTGCAGGAACCATTGCCGTACATTAATTGTCCTCGAAAAATCGCTATGTATATTATGTATATATATATTGTAATTAGGTTTAATCAGATAAAGTGTTTAAGTAGCAGCGAAAGATCACTGTTCACCGTATATAGATTCGAACGCTGCGATCACCAACTAATTACTAAAACCGTAAAAATATACTTAAGTACCTATGCAAACGTTAGGGTTTCAAAATTTATATTAGGACTAAAAGGATCAGTTCACCGATTGTACGTATATATGTACTTCCAAGCCAACACACAACTCAACAAATGTACTCTCTATACCTTCCCATAATATTTTTAATGAAAATATCCCAGGACGGGACGTTGCTTGGGGTCGGCCTATTATTCATACGGAAGGCCGGAAAATGATTCGATTTTATGACCATGTCCTATGTTTATTTATGTTGCTTTTTTAACTTTGTTGGTTTTTTCCTTCGTTAAACTAACATCTCATTTTAGTTTAGGCCATAAATGAAAATAAGAAAACGACGTGAATCATGAATTTTACATTGAAAATGACGAATAATCGGAGTTTTTTTTTTTTTTTTGGCGAACGCTTATTTATTTTTGGGAAGTTACTCCCAAAAAATTTCAAGTAATTATATGTAGGTCACTCGTAACGTTTTAGTTTTTTTTTTGGCTTTTTATAGATTCTGAAATTTTCTACGTGGGATAGATAAATGAGTACTTGCTACATAGTCAAGTCAGACTCCACAGGAGAAATGCGGCACATGAAGCCAACAATGATCTGGAATTGAATCACCATTATATTTAACAACGAAAAGAAATAGACACAAAAACATGGAGATGGATCGCAAAAGAAAAGAAACAAAAAGGAAACAGAGAGATATTAGTGAGCCGAAAACTTTGTCGAACGGGTAACATAGATAAGTCAGCCGCCCTTAATGACACCACAAATTAGGTCTTCAACATTCCTCGTTTCTAAGTCCAAGAAAGTCAATGGCATCCCCATTGCAAAAGCACCAGGTTCCGCGTGTCCTTGTAACACGGTCCCAACCAATTTATTGTTGTTTTTATATTTTTATTTCGCGGCTTCGAAGACCGAACTGGTTCGAGTAATAGGTCATCTTCACATCGTATGCTTTAGAAAGAACGTCAAGACCCTCCCAGCTAATTCCAATATGTATCGACATGGTGGTATCTTCCTTGGTAACAGCAAGATCGGACTTGTGAAGGACCCCTAACGAATCTCTTATGTGCAACTTTTAAGCCCTTTTTCATGACCTCTTTGACCATATAGTCTACAGCCCCATTGTCACGCCTGATTTCTTTAAACTGAGTTGCAAACCAAGTTCACTATACTCTAGAGCTGGTTTGAAATGCAGGAAATCCTTAAAGTAGATGCCAACAAGCAGAAATGCAAAAAATAAATTAAGGTTCTCAGTTAGCCAGCACAATCACCCGATTTAAATCCTATTAGAAATTATTTATGAAATTATGTAAAAGAAATGGCCAAAAATTATAAACAATATGGGAATAATGACTTGGAATAACATTCTTGTGCAATGTTGAAAAGAATTGGTGAAACGTGAAATTCAATTTGCAAAAATGACTTAACTATTTGTCTACGCAACAATACTAGAATATTCACTAACTTGACAGTTGCATTAAATATTAAAACATTTAATCGGCGCATGTGTTATGCTTTTTCTATTATTTATTGATAGCTAATCAACTTTACACAAAATGTTTATTAATTTACTACAATTATTAAGATTTCAGAAATTCTTTATGACATTTGAAGTTGTAAAATATGTTTTCGTATAATTCAAATAATATTATTCATTAAATCCGTGATTTATAACTTTTAAAAAATAATATTTCCTTGAATATTAATGACAAAAAACAAAAGAGTAAGTATTTATTAAAATACGGAATTCAAAAAAAAAATAAAAAATAACATTAAAATTATAAAATAATCGATTGCAATTGCGGATTTTCATTATATTTATATTGTTTTTTTTTGTGATATTATGAGAAAATCAATGAACAACAATAAACAGCCTTAAAGGAAAACCACTACTTTCTAAAAAATGCAATTATTTTCATCATAAACAATAATGGGCTCATTCAAATGACGATTTTTTTTCCTGAAATATTTATTTTTCTTTTATCTATAGAAGGTACCATGCTATAAATATTATTAATGCTTAACCAAAAGATTTTTTATCGTTTTTACGTCAATCTTATCCAAGGTAAAACAACTACAATTATCTTAATATTTTAATCAATTGAGGCAGAAATTTAGATGTAGCTTATGTTCGTTTAAACAATTTTTTTGCCTTAATTGTTACCAAATTGAAGACAATTAAATGCTCATTTATGCAGTGCAGCAGCAATGATTGTTGCAACAAATACGGACAAAAAAATTTGGTATGCCGGTGAGCAACAATTGCAATAAATTCATCATATGTATGTATATGTGTTTAAAATGGTTTTCACGCTATCAAGTGATAGCCTTAAAAATGCTTCCGGTGATTCAATTTTTCATGGTTTCAAGTTCAGTTAATTAAAGGTCTAGGATAAAAGTCTGATTGTTAATTTGCCGCATTTATTTCACAGATTACCGCCTACCACAGCAACACAACTGTTGATTCCAATAATGTAAGATTTGCCCTTAACTTGAAAAAAATCAGTTTGTTCTATGTAAAATCGCTCTTCGAATAAATAGTTTTGTTAATTTCCTCAACAGAAAAATAAAATTGAAGCAACACAGAAAATTATAATAATTTTTACAACAATTCAAATGACGATTCGATTCTTTTCCTATGAAAGAATTGTTTATACCGGGTGTTTATCGTTGACATATCACAGACTAGTTCGCTGTTTTATTCAAAGAAACTAATTTGCGAAAAAATGGAATCTATAATGTTTAATGGACGAAATACAGGATGTTAACATTTTAAAAATGTTATCATTTTTTTAAAATTTATTTCAGATAATTTTTAAAGTAAACGATGGAAATTTTGCATAATTGTTGAAACAGTAAAGTTATCATTGCTTTTGACGTCTAAGTTTTTCAGCAGATTGGCAATTACTCTCTTTGTCAATTGATCTTTTGACAATTGTCAATTGGTCTTTTGACAATTGTCAAAAAATTTTTGACAACAATGCTGTTGGTTTAGGTTAATTAAGAAAAAGCGCGGTTTTGTTTTGTTCTTGACAGTTTTTATTCTTTTTTGGTTTGTCTTTAAGAAGACGTGCTCTTAAAATCAGCTTTGAGCATTAAGTGCCTTTTGTACTAATAATTAGTAAGTAATTATTACTTTTTATGTTTTTGTGTTTGTTAAAACTTTATGAGAAAATAAATTATTTCTGCTCTGACTATAGATTTAGTGGACAAATTCCAGTTAAACTTTAAAATACTTGTTACAACAATTTGTATCCATAAGATATCCAGAATAATTTGTCATAATCGACAGAGTGTTATAATTTTTTGAATTACTCCTAATTTTACCCAGCAAAACATTCTTTTCGCGCCACTAACATTCAACTGTTTTATTTTATAATTCTTTATGCTGTTTAAGATATTCCTTTTTCATTTTTTGGGTATTTGGTGCCGTTTTCAAGTTAATTTCAAGAAAATAACCGTCAATGCATGTTGCAATTTTAATTGTTTTCAACCTTCAAGTCGTGGTGTGTAAAGTTAAATTCCTAAAATAATGACACCCTGTAGATTGTATCACATTACTATAAGGCCTATTTTGCTACATACGAAATTGGGATCGTTTACCTTAAAAAAATGAAAGAAATAAGTAAAAAAAAAATATTTTAAATTTTAACACCTTGTGTATTTTTCATTAAACACTTTAGACTCACAATCAGATGTTTATAGAAACTTTCCTTCTTAGTGTTAGAAATTAAGTTTGAAACTTGTCATTATAGTTTTGTAGATCTTTGTTTTTGTTAAAAGTGACAGTTCTCAAAAAGATTTAATACGTTGACTGCGATATTAAGAACTGAACAGTAAGAGTAAAAACTTCTCGGTATTATATGACATTTTGCTCAATAAAAAATACTAACTGCTCAGTAAAAGTACTGAATGCGCAGTATTTAACATAAGAAAATTCGTTTTACTGAGAATTAAGTATATTTACTGAGCATTACAATAAAATAATGAGAATGTGAACATTGCATTTGTGTATCATACTAAGCATTTAATTTGTAGCATTAAAAATTTTATTTTTTAACTCTTGTACGTTATCGGCTTCTGGGGACTGATATTTAATTATTTCATTTGACAGAATAGTGCTGTACAAACTTATTATTATCTGTAACTTTTATCTTTGCGAAAAATGAACTAAATTAGACGTTTCACACCTGAAACAATTTTTTAAAATTCGAAAGAAAACTTCACTATCGGTCCCCGGGAACCGATACCGCAGTCAACATGTTAATTTGAAGTTTTTCATAGACAATGTAAAATGTCAAGTCACCTTGTTAGATTATTTTTTCTTTTGAATTTTAAAATAATGTTTAAGTTCTTTGAGAATCTTAAAGTTGATAAGAACTGATAATTGCGTCAATTTTAACACTTACAATTAGAATGAAATAGGGAGCAACTTGTGCAATAGCGGCATATTATTAAGAAACATCCACTTATTACGTATTACAATCAAATCCAATTTTTTTAATTAAATATATATTGTGAATGATATTTTTATGAAAATATAATGAGAAAAACATGTCTTATCATATTTTTTTATGAAATTATGATAAGAAGTGTTTTTAATTCCAATTTTTTATAAATCAAGTATGGAATGTCATTTGTGACAAAAATCAAGATAGAATTGAAGGGCATATTGGAGTAACGTGATAAGTCATACATTTTGAAAAAATGATTTTATTGGTCCTTTTCATCAAGTAGCAACATATTGAGGCGTACTATAAAGAATTTGATAATTCCTTAATTTATTGCATTACCAGCAACCAAAATATATAAAATAAATATGTAGTTTTAAAGGCAACTGTCAGATTTTAATGTCCAATATCTTCATTTCTTTATTTTGTGACTTATCATATCATTCCAATATACCCTTCAATTGGCGAGTGTATGTAAAAAGGGATATAAGTCAAAAAATGTGTAAAACGGGTTAAATGCACGAAGCACTTTAAGACTACTTAATTTATGCATGGGAAAAAGAGAAAGCTCCCCTGGACCTTTAAATAAATTTGTTTTAATTGTACCAAGTGGTATAAGTAATTTTAAGGCATTTTGAAAACAATTAAATTTATTTTTTTCAATAACACATTTTTTTTATTTATATCCCTTTTCACATACACTCGCCAATTATTTGCAAACATTCATTTTTAAAACACGTGATCAATGATTTATTTTTATTTAAGTTCTTTTGTTTCTATGATATAATGTTCTGATACAGTTACAATTTGTTTCCATATGTCAATAGCAAGGCCTCTTACACCTCTAGAATAATGTTTTTGCCTTAATATGATTCGTATCTTACAATTAGTATTTGTTCCGTAATATTCATTTAAATAATATAACATGTTATATTTTTAAAATAATAAATATAATTTGTTGTTTGTATAACGGCTAATTGTTCATGCAAAAATAAAGAATATATATATATATATATGGGTTGTTCTCGTATCTATTCATTTTATGTCTTAATGGAATCTTGATTAAATATAAATTGGGAATACAAAATAAACGTTGTTAACATAGTAACAAAAAAAATTAATAATCAAAAAATTAATCATAGATATATAGACAATCCGGAGATAATAATATAGCTTTTTCCCTGTATTTACTTGTGAGTTTATTAATATTTGGTGTAATTAATTTGTTAAACTTTCACTCATACCGAAAAAAGCAAATTATTATGAATAAAAATCCTAATTTGAAACTACGTGTATATGAATGAATTTTATATAAAATAATTCATGATTATTAAAAACCTAAAACGTAAGGTAAGATAATTAAAAGAGATTTAAATCGGCGCCAGTGTCTGCTCAAATTATATTTAGAATAAACGTACCTAATCACGAGGCAAATTGTTAAAAATAGGATAATTTGTACCTTTTACCTGACCTAAAACCAATGTGGGTGGTCAAATGAAAGGTAATTTGTTGAATAGAATTTAAAATTCGTAGAAATTTACATTTGAAACCAAGAAAAACTATTGAAATTCCCACTGAAGGTTCTATATTATTGATAACATGCGATTAAAAATGGATAAATTACGAATACCTAATTTATTAAAACTAATATTGTTATTAATTTTTTTTTCTAAAAAATTCTCAATAAAAAAGAATTCTCAGAGTGTTTGAATTTTTAATTTGAAGGAAATGGAAATAAAAGAATTTAAAAACAACATAAATGCCATGTTGATTGTTATGATGAAAAGCATAACTGTCTGTTGTAATAAATTTGATTCTTGCATCAACAATTGAATTTTATAGAAGCCATCGGCAGCCCATTAAGACGTCATCATAAAATAAGCAATCGTTTGCTGAAAAGAAAACCTCAAAGAAAGCCTAAAAAGTAAATGAGGCTTCTAAAAGAACGGCAACTAGCAGAAATTTTGATTCTAGCACTACATAATATGTAGTGCTTCATATAGAATTATAACGACTACAAGCAGGTCATGGACAATCCGGGAAGTTCACCAACCGTTCAAAGAGCTAATGAACCTCTTTAAATTCCTCATCATCCATCAGGATTTTGTGAACCGTCTGGACGGTTAAAAAGTTTATTTAGCAACTCTTGAATGAAGTGTCATTCAGTTAAATCCACTAATCAGATAGGAACAAATAGACGTCGACGTTATCAAACGCGTTGTGTTATTGAACATTGATCTTTAAACAAAGCGAAACCGTCTCTTGAAATAATAAATTCGAGACCAACATACACGTTTTATTGTAATATTGGTTTAAATTATTTAAACGTTTGTCTGTTTTGTTAATACAGGAATAGTAATATGTAGTTTTTGCAAGAAAAGTCTCTGAAACCACATAATTGAAAATACAAACACTTGAAATATAAAAGTTTCACGAGATGCCAGATAAAGTGTCGCGTGATTCTGATCGTGACAATCTCGTGAAATGAATTGCACTCCTTTACTATTTATATAGACTATTGAAATTATTGTTTCGCACGTTTATGTTTGCCGATCAAATACTTAACCGTTTGTTATTAACTGCGAGCGTTTAGATAATAAACCTCTACAAATTGTAGTAAAAACCTTGTAGATCTTTAATGAAGCTGTAAAGAAAAAGGGAATTTGTTACTATTTATTTAACAAAGCTATAAATGGTAACAACATATCATCATTTTTATCCTTTTTGCAATTTGACCTTCTTCTTTTCATTTCCTACTACATTTCTGTCGCTTCTTTGACACATATTCAACTCCTGCAATCATTTTGTAACGCAATTTTCTACATAAAAATATATTATTTGATCTAAAATACGATTTACGCAAGAAGAAACCCATGGCTGAATATACAGGATGTATTACAATGACACAGAACAGGTGCACGGACCTATTCTGTATCAGTTAGTTTACCATACACTCTGTATAGTATACATATAGGTAGAATTTTTTTTAATGTTGTTTTTTGACCAAGNATCTAAACGGTCACTGGCTGCGGACGACCCGCGCACGCCTATGTACTTTTGAATTCGGTGTCACGTGACAAACGTTCTGAGTCGCCTTGACTTAAACGTTTTTGATCGAATCAAGATACCGTCGATTATTTACTATGTACAGGGGATTGTTTTCTGTCTGTTTATCGTAAAAATTTAATCTCAGTACGAGACCAATAGGAAATGTATCGAGAACAGGTAAATGTGGTCGGCGAAGAGACAGTCTGATAGTCACGATATTAAAGAGAAAGTACCAGAAGACGATGAAGTAAATCGAACTGCAGCAACCGTCGAAGGTGCAGGAAGTTTCGAGCAATGGTTTAAGGTTAAGTTCAAATGAAAAGGAAAGTAACTGGAAAAAAAGAAAATTAATGGGATAGAAAAAGTCTCTAGTATAATTTTTAAATTTTGGGTGACTTGCTTCTGTTAGAGCTACGACAAGATGCAAGAAGGATACACTCTCGGCTAAATGTTAAGAAAATCAAACTTCTGGATTGTATATGTTTTATCTATTATTTTACACAGGATGATTCACAACTTATCGGACAAATTTTAACCACATGTGCAATTTTAAATAAAAAAGTCGATTCGTTCAAAAAGAATATAATAAAAGTGCAAAAAAAAAATCAAAAATTGTTAATATTTAATAGCAGGAGGGTGGAACGTTTGAATTAGTGTGATGACATTTGATTCGAAGAATCTAAGCTTACTTACAAGTCGATGGAGGCAACTTTGAACATCTTTTGTAGAAATAAGTAGTATACTATGCTAGAAACTTTAAGAATTTTTAATTCGTTTTCTGTTGGACTTTTATTATATATTTTTTTTAAGTACACATGCCATTAAAATGTGTCGGATAAATTGTGAATTACCCTGTACATACCATTTATCACAACTCAACATTTCCGATTAGACCTTGGTGAAGATTTCAATATAATTGGTTGTTGTGGTGGGTGCCACCAGAGTAACCAATTATATTAAAATTTGGTGAAAAACCGGTATAGATTTATTTTCATTTTCCAAAGAATTAAGACTTGATTCACACTATGAATGTGCTCTTGATTACTCTTTGGTTCAATAAAATATCATATTCACGTCTTTCCAGTTTAAGTTCGTTTAAGTCATCGTTAAAGTCATATGTAAATAATGGTAACGCCATTTTATAATTATCCCAGAGGAGAATTAACTACGATCGAGGATCTACCGAGAGTGGACACAAAATGGGAATCAAACCTAAATGCTTATTTTTTTTTTAAGTGATTTTTATTATGTTTTTTACCATATTCTTTTCAATCGTGGATTTATGTAGTAACAGATTTTTTAGTGTTTTATTACTAGCGCTCGAACCTCAATTGTACTGAATCCGGATTAGCCAGTGATCCTCATTTAAAGAGTACTCAATTAATTGTTGTAAACATTAAACAGTTGTAAATTGATGAATCTGATTTATTTCAATAATGATTTATTTATTGAATTATACAAATTTAATATAATTAGAGATTTATTTTAATAAATTTCCAGCCAGGATCAAAATTGCTTGAAGTAAGCGATCCTAAAATACATACTATATCAATATTGACTGCTTAACAATGAAACTTTTAAATAGAATTTTATTATTAAGACGTTAATAATACAACATTCAGAATCACAATTAACAGATGCAAATAATTAATAAATTATTTTTTTTTTAAGTATTTTTGTTAGTTTTTTTTTTCTTACAGATAACAATTCAGTCTTCCCCTGCTAACGGAATGATTTGTGGAACTTCCTTGTCGTTTCTTGGCTGGATCATATCATCGTAAAATAAGTTTTCAGTAGTTTTGCATTTATTGATTATACTGGAAAAAAAAAATAGGAATTTAATTTAAATATACTCATCCCTCGATTTATACTATAGTTATGTTCCTGCATAAATTGTGCAAAATGAAACCGTGTAAAACGAGACATTGCATTTACTATATATACAACAAATAACTGACGTTTGCGATTAAGGTTTTAAAAAACATGTGTTAGGTAACTTTTAATCAAGTTTTTAAAAGTTTCCATTCATTAATGTGATACTCTTTCAATTCGTAAATGGCATAATACAAAACAGCGAAAATAAAAGCCAAAAAAAGGTTTTTCTTTTCATTTAAGAAAATTGTAAAAGCCAAATCGTGTAAATTGGGTACCGTGCAAATCGGGGGATGGGTATATAAGGAAAAATAAAAAATATCTATGAGCCATGACAAGGTGACCAACTATTTTTTATTTTTTCAAATGAAGAATTCTCAAAAAAAAAGGCTCCAATACAATTGCAAATCCCAAACAAAAAAGTTCTGTTGTAGTCGTGAATATTTAACGGAATGTACGGGAGTCTGCTTTCTTTGAATTTCTTTACCACAAAATAATGCAAAAGAGTACAGATTTTTAAAGAAGCTGGCATCTTAGGAAAAAAAAAAGGAGTAGAAAATTCCCGAAAAGAGCACAGTCGGTCCATTCTATTAAATAGTGGTGCGATTTGTAAAATGCATATCACTTACACTTGATAAAAGCAAAGAAAATAGTTAACTTATTCATCAAAGTGCTTATCATTGCTTGATTAGCATTGTGGACATGATCCTGCAAGACTGACGACAAAATATTACGTGTAGGCTAGGCTTTAGTTTTGTTAATATATTTCCTGTTTGTGTACCATTAATTCCATTGCAAATGTGATTAAATATATGTACCTAATAAATCGCGCACATATGCGTTCTAAATCTATTGATACATTATTTTGCAAAAATTTTGATTTGCCAACCTATTCGAAATTTACAATTTTTATTTGAGCCCGCTGAATAATTTCTAATATTTAAAGGTAAATAAACGTGAATATAAAATTAAGACTCGTGATAGAAAAACGTGCCAAGTAACATTTAATCTTTACAATGCAATTATAACCACATACATACATTTTGATAGGATATCGAAATAGAATCCATACATACACATGTAACACCATAAAATAATAAAGATTTCTAATAGTGTTTACTCAAAAAATTAGCCGTCGTCAAAGTTCAAATAATAAAATTATTAAACCTTGCAGGTTAGGAATGATAGTATGTATGGAATTTTTTAATTGCCCTGTATATACATTAAAAAATGTATCAAATCGTCTTTAGTTTTTTTTTTCTTGGCGTTTCTTTTTTTTTGCATCGTGCATTGTCTGACATAAAAATGAACAAGTTTAGGCAAACGTAACGGATGCAATCTAAGTTAAGTTTTGGGATTGACTACTTCGTCTGATAAATCGAAACACCTCAGGCTTTCTTCTCTGTTATTGAAAGCAAATGTAATTGAGGTCCATCATTTGAAACTTCCCCGAAGAAAACTATGGATATAACTTCGAATACTATAGATATTCCATCTAAAATTTAATTTTCGAAAGCTTTCACTAGGAACACTGAAACGTAAAAGAAAGAGAGGAAAAATTAATGAATTTGGTTTGAAAAAAAAAACAAAAATAAAGACATAATTTTGCAGAATATGTCATATGTATTTATCAATATATTTAACGAAAACTTTTGAATTTTCGGGTAATTGGAAGAAGGTAAATTCAAGTTAAATTACGTTATTAAACAATTAATATCTACCTTTAATATCTATTAGAGGTCGTTATGTCAGTGTTTTTATTGAGGTTTCATTTCAAAAGAAGTTTATTACATATACGAATTTGTTAATGTATTATTTTAATTATAAGACTTTATAGGCTCTCATATCGCCTACCCTTTTCTGTCACTAAGAATATTGTTTGCTTTTCATTTCCTTGTAGGAAGTTAATTGAATAACTCATTTTCAGCAGTAATTCACCATCCATTATCTTCATAAAGCCTTTAATCTCATGAAATGTCCTTTTTGGTCATTTACTCTCACCTTTAATTAACAATAATATTTCATTTTGTTATACCCTTATCTGTATTAAGACGTAATACCTATGTCATTTCGTTTTTGAGTCATGAAAGATGTAAGCTTGGAATTATAAAATTAAAATAATCAATTCAACTCAATTTTTGAATCTTAAAAGTACAGAATTTCTCTCGAATCTCTGGAAAATAGGCCGGGTTACGAAGTATATGAGCGAATACGAGTAACTTGGGGTGTGGTCTCGATGAAACAACATTTCTTCCTGTGAGTATGGTCATGTTTTAACTATACAGTCATTTATATCTACTTCATTCGATCCTTATTTGACTTGTGGAGACAAAACGTTTGAGTAACTCTTTTGGATTGCGCTTCAACGCTTCCAAATATTGTTCAAAGTGACTCTCTTTTGGAACCCAACTTACGTTTAACCCAAAAGGTTTTATCCTGACTAATTTATTTCTAAATTTCGTATATGTTCGCTTTTAAGAAACAACCTTTTTGTTCCTTCTCTTGTGATCTATTAATTTAAACGTATGATCTGGATGTTCTTCATCAAAATTGGATTTTAGGGTTTTAAAGAAGAAAATTTTTAAAATATTTTTTCATTAATTGCGTATTGTAATTCATAAATAAATCAGATTCTTTTACTAATTAATCTCTCTATTTTTAATTAATCGCTTACCATAACAGTTTATTCAATTTTTCTTCGTTCCTCTTTCCGTAACCCCTGGCAGTGAGCAAAACTACTTTTTCACCCTCTGATCTTTTTCCATAACCACGAGCGGCAAGCAAGTTCAGTCCCATACGTGTAACTCTGGGTCGGATTACTTTTTTTGCCCCCCTTAAAGACATTGTTATTCTATTTACAGTTTGAAATTCGAAAAATATGTGATATTATAAAGAACACGACCATAACTTATTTACCTGATAGGACCGTCAAATGTGAATTGAGGATTTGATTCGTCAAAAGTTACATAACTGCTTTTCTCATCTGTATCCCAGGGAGTGTTTCTCTCCAAAGATTTTTCGATAACATTGTCTCCAATTTCAGCATTTATCACTAGAAAATAGGCGAAGAGGAACGTGCATATGATTAGGACGTGGCTGATGCAGACCGCCATTACTGGAAAACACTAACTACAAACATAGAAAATCAGTTAAGTAGTGAATGTTATAATTATTATTTATAACATTTTGTCATGTAAATTCCATTTAAAATTTGAGCAAACTCCGGATATTGAAAACAGTAATAGAGTTGCTTTGTTGAATTTCCCTTTTGATTTAAATCCTTAAGTTTGTCTTTCTAAATTGTAGTAATTAAAGATTTAAAGTTGACTGAGTAAACATCCTTGTATCCCTCAATGAACGTTGCGGTAAATATCTTTATACTTTTTTTTTTTAATTAATTTCTTCTCATTTCGTTTTGTTCGCAACTAATTAATTTTCAACACGCCTTTTATTAACTCAACCACTATGTGTTGTATTTTCGATTTTCGTTTTATTTATTTTTATACGTATTTTCTTCTAGACAACTTTCCTTTCTGGTTGATTAGGCCCCTTAAACGGCCATAACGCTTTTTAGAAGGATATAAAATAACCAAAATCGATGGATTACGAATAATTTTTCGAAATGATTTATCTTAATTAGGATAAGTAAGATTAGAGATGTAATAATCATAAAATAGGATTGCAATATTAAAAATATAAATGGCGAAACAAAAAAAAGAAGATTTTTAAAGTTTCAAAGCATAAATTTGGAAAAATTTCGAGATTTATCAGAAATTTATTAATTTTTTATATGTATGAATTCATACTATTATATGCGTACTATTGTTAAACTAAATATAAAAGTTAAAAAAACATAATTATCATAATAAGATAAAGACATCTCTTCTGGATGTAGTTTAACAAAATATTATGGAAAGAAATTTTGTTTTGGAACAACACACGCTTATGTTTTGTGGCAACACTTCGATAGAATGAACACGTGGTATAAAATAGCAAATTGAATTTGTGTGAACAAAAGATAACAGGTAAATTTTCAAAAGAATAGATAGAACACATATTGTTTACTTTAAATTGTAATAAGTGATAAAATAATTAATTAAAATATTGCTTGCAATAACAATTTTATTTTTTTCGTAAATGCTCCTTTAAAAACTTCAAATGGACTTGGGAAACATACGTTGATACCATTAACAGTTACAAACGTTTATGGCATCTGCCATTATAGTTTTCGGTTTCACATGGGATTTGATATATGTAGGACACCTACAAGCACGCACATTTCAATTTAATTAATTTTATTGTAAAATGACTAATGAGGAAGTTATGGAAAATATTTCTTCGAAATACATTTATTTTTAAACTATATTTTATCATTTTACTCGTTTAATACCGTAAAAGTAATATTTTTCCTATTTGTTTGTGGTTTCTTCGAAAATCTGTCGAAGTTCATCAAATTAATTTTAAGCTTTTTGAAAAACTTTCTGATCTCTAAAAGCGAATATTTCGTTGCAAATCCTTTATTACTCATTCATCTAGTTTCCATAATTAATTCCGTTTAACGTCTTGAGGCAATAATTGCAATTTCAATTAAAACTTATCGAAACTTCCATTAGAAACTATCATTCAAGCGAGATATCTACTTGTTTGTCATTCAAAATGTAAAGAAATGAAAATTTTCGTTTAAAGTTAAAGTTTAACTTAGTTTTTTTTAAAGAGAAAAAATTTTTTTTTAACTATATCGTTTCGGGTTGATAGAATTTGTCTTTGTTCGAAACCATCCAGCAGAGCTTATTTTTGCGAATTTATTCTATACTGTATAAAAATGAATTTTCTACCCCAGGCATTGATATTTAATCTGTACAATAAACTTCATCCCAGAACTTTTACAATTCGTTAAAAACAATCGACAAACCATTAAGAAGTATAGTTCGAAAGTGGTACTTTTCCCTCTTAATTTATATGTATAAGACAGCAAAATTATGAACAGAACATTTCTTTTGATCAGGTTTTAAACGTTAATTTCTTACTTTTTTAATAAAAGAAAGGGAAAAAGGATTTAATGAAAAAAGTAATAATTACTTTACTGGATAAGTAAATAATGACGATAAAGAAGAAGAGGAAAAAACAATTTGAAATAAAATTCAATTAAATTGGTAGAAAATTTGTAGTGATTTCTTTACTTACCACCTTTTTTCTAGTTGACAAGTCTGCTACAAACTGTTGAACGCGGCTGAAACTTTCAAAATTGTTGCTTCCACAACGATTTCCAGGACATGCGCTTGGATTCATTTCTAAAGATGTTGGCGGAGTTAAGTGGCGATGGTAAAGTTTTAATTAAACGTCCTTTAAAATACATATTTGATCTCCTTTAAATATTGGACATGATTCGTCACCTGGAAGAAAATTTCTTTTTTCCTTGGAATCATTGCAACAATTTCATCCTTATAATTCAATCTTTTACATCTGTGAAGATGATTAAGACATTTCCTGCAATCGTTATCATTGTAATACAAATAATTGGAAAAAAGTTATGTTATAAACAACGTACTTACCCGCATCTGAATATAAATTATATTTTATTGTTGTCCATTTGCCAAACGGTTTTAGAAAAATTATTATGCGTGGGTGAATCAATCTGTTTAAAAGGCAATTGACTAGTCCAAGGGCGTATTTTCAATTAAATTGGTAAAATGCACTCCCTACAAATATCCAATTTTATAATTATTTCTAATAAAATGTACATTAACTGACGCGAGTTAAGATCTTGACCAAATTAGTTTATGTTGCTCCGTATAGGTCCTCACTTGAAAAAGATTGTCCACATATAATATATCCAATTGGATGCTGATTTGAATAAAATTCAAATCAAGATTATGTTTTAAAAAATTGCTTTTATCAGTACATATTGTAATTTTTTCGTTCAATGAACTTTATGAAACACACTTCGATAATTGTTAAACAAATTTTTGTCTAAAATTCAAACGACAACTCATTTGGAAATAATTTAGTTTTCGGCAAGGATAAACACTAATGGAAAAAACACAAGAGCAAATTAATATTGGGTTCTCCACGATGTTATAGAATTTTTAATATTGATGTGACCTTTAGATGGATGAAGGTAAAGAATTTTTGAAGTAGCAATACCATAATGTCATAAGTTAACGTACATATGACGCATTAAGATCCATCTCTTTTGTAATAAATTCAAAAAATAAAAAGATAACGCGCCAGTATGTGGGTGGTGGGTTGATGTGAATTCCATGTGAATTATTATAATGGATATTAGCATTTGTTGTAAACAATAGTTCATTTAGTCCCTTGTTTTAAAAAATATTATTTTTGGTTGAATATAAAACCAATAACATTTCTATGTTCTCCTAGCATGCGCATATGAATTTGCAATGGCTGTAAACTCTTTACGCATGAGACTTGTTGATCACACTTGGATCGAACAACTTTTATATACAGCATGAGCTTAAATAAAAAATATCTTTTCACGTAAAAATATATATTTTAAATTACCACATCACACACACATTTTAAGAACGGTCCACAATATCAAGCCAGTGATACTTTACGGATAATAAGTGGAATAAGGATGATGATATCCAGTATTGACCGGCGATGTAACATGAGTCCTCGGATCCATGGCGGATGGATAAGGTGTTTGAGAAACTGTAGCATAACTCCCAAATGCAGACAAAGAAGCTGCAGTTCCAACCCCTGTTGGTTGTAATAAATGGCTTTCCGACAGTAGAGGTCGTTGATCAATAATTCTTGGATGATCAGAAAGCAATCTAGGTTCTTCTGTTAACAAACTAGATTGTTCAGGACCTAAAAGTTGTAAAATCACAATTAAAGGACTCTTACGTACTCTTATTTATCTTACCCGTTACGTTAGTACCCAATATTCTATCAGAACCTAACGAATCTGAGATTAATCTGCCATTAGAATCTGATATTAATCGATTTTCATTAATTCTACTTGTTAAATCGCCTGCTAACAAACGAGCCTGATCAAATATTCGATGTTTATTTGTCAAACTATGCTCGGTTAACAACCTATAATATAAAAAAAAACAATAATAATTATAAAACATTTAAAATAAAGTATATAAAATTCTACCTTGAATTAGCAATTTGATGCAATGGAATGCTTCGAAGACTTAAATCAACACTATGTCTTCCTGGAGGAGTTAAATCCAATGAAACGACTCTCACTAAATCGTATGGTGGAGGAGGAGTATAATTTAATCTAAGGTCCATACGATCCAAATCTGGATAGACAGGATGATAGCGATTAATGTTTGATGAATAATTATGAAAACTTCTTGTCGACATATCAAGACCCTGTTAAAAAGTGTAATGAATCTGATGGAGATGTTTTGAAAATTTACCACCTGAAGGTCTGAGTTCAATGACAATGGTTCAAAATGCCGGTCAGTTCGGAAATCTCCATCTACCATATCTCTGTTTTCTGTAGGCATATTAAGTAATTCGCCGCTTTTATTTCTTAGACTTAAATCGGCATTGCACAAACCATATGAAGAACGTTGCCTATTTAACTCTTGATCCAAATTGTTTTCGTAGTGTCTCATTCTGTTACATTAATAATATTTACATTAATTATTATTCTTCGTTAATAGGTATTGTAAATAAAGCATTTGTATCACCTGTTATCAAGATCCACTTCGAACCTATTACGCATATCTGTGGCTGTTTCGTGATCATATTTGCCCAAATCTTTATCTGATTTATCGGCCAACTGGTTTGAAATATCAGGAACTTCTATTTCTGATGAGTGATTATCGTCTTGTTGAGATGGACCTAATGAAACAAATACAATATCTGTTACCTTTGAGAATATTAGAACATTCATCACCTTTATCGTCAAAACGTAACCGTTTAAAGTAATCGTACATTTTAAAAGATGTTTTTCTTTGCAAACACAAATCCTGTTCTGTTTCATTATTTCGATCTACGTTAATATTGTCATGATCAATAGAAATCACATTACTTTCATCAGATGACAATTGGTCAGGATTGATACTTTCAACAAAGTCATATCTTCGAGCATTTTGTACTGAATATGTATCATTTTCTACAGGAATAAACAATTACTAACAAACGCTATTTGAATATACTAATTACCTTCATGAGTTCGAGCAAACCTATCATTGATGTTCAGATCTTTATTAACACTTGAAGGAGTATGGACACTTCTAGACCTAACAACTTCTAAATCACCGTAATTAATATCCATATCATGTCTTTTCATCTCCCCATCCAAGTCATCAGTAACTGATATGTGATCATTTACGGAGGGTGAGAGTAAATGGACATCTTGAGTTTCCTGAATGTTATAAGGAACCTCAGGTAGGACGTTATTATCTGATAAATTGTAAATGTTATTAACTAAAGTATCGCTGCAGTTATGTGAAACTTCAACATCAATATCTATGCTGGCATCGTTACAAACTGAGTCTAAGGCTGCTTCCACTAAGAGACTGGCATTAGATGTTTCACGTCTATTAAATTCGGAAATTGAGGAGTATTTAGTTATATTTTGTTCTTCGAGATGTTCATCGGTTTGATCATGTGAATGAGTATCGAAAGAATCAAAATTCTTAACTGGTTCCGTTAAAATTTCGTCTGTAATCCATTTTCTTGATCCTAAAAATTAGATGATGGTAAAATCACCAAAATGTTTAACATTTTAATCGCCATGAGAACCGTATGTTGATTCTCAACTTAAACAGCTGTTTAGGCTCTGTGACTACCCGTATGGGCTTCATCACTGTTTTAACGTTACGTTCTTTAAAAAAATTGGATTCCAACAGAAAGTTTTTTTTGTAGCATTTGGGCAATTAAAGTGTAAACTGGTTTATTAAGATGCCGAGAGGAATAAAATTGTCATTTTCCTATACTGAGAATGATTTATTAAAATTTGCTTACCTTTACTGATCATTTTAACGGATGATGAATCTTTCGATATACTTTCTAAACTGACTAGAGATTGAGATGGTGAAAGTGGCAGATTTTTAGGTGACACTGATGTTCTTTCATTTACTCTAATCGGAGATTGCAAGTTAACTGAGTCAAATATGTCACTATTAGCTGCTAAAATAATAAATTGCTTAAAAAAACTTATTCTTTATGTGAACAACTAGGGTTGTTTAATTGAAACCCAGCTTTGATCTATTAAATATGTATGGATTAGAGTAAGGAGGTGGTGCGTGCATATTTGTTAAATAATTACAATTGGAAACCGGACTCAACCTTACCTGAATTTTCAGAATTTTCTTCACTTTGCTCAAGTGGTCTTGATTTATTGCCGTTCTTTCCTGACCCACTATAAGCCTGAAATGTATAGGAAACACTTCTTTCGATTTTGGGCATGGTTTTTTCATCGAAATTGTGAACTTTTCTGTAATGTAACTGTAAACATTGTTTTGTAGTGAAAGCTGATGTACATTCTTCCATTACACATCTAAAAGAAGATATTTTCTTCTCTTAATATAAAATAGATTAGCACTTACTTGAATGGTTTTATACCACTATGAGTTAACATATGTATTTTTAAATTCGATTTATTCTGAAAATATTTCCCACAAACAGAGCAAGAACACGAATTATCCTGTTGCTTATCATGAACTTCTTTTAAATGTCGTTGTAGAGCGGCTCTAGAGCCCAAGAGCTTCATACATTTTTTACATTGAAAATCGTTTAAAACCTCTGTTAAATCTAAAATTTCTTAATCAATAGTGAAACTCAAATTAATAGTAGTACCTTACCGCTATGCATTCTTTTAATATGAATTTTTAATTTTTGTGGTTGACAAAATTTACGACCACAAAAATCACAAAGTGATTTGCTCCGCAATGGATTTGAAGAACATCCATATGTTCTGTGCATTTCTAAATAGCTCAGCCTTAAGAAAAACTAGACAACTTTTGATAATGATGGAATTCAATATACATGAAGATCCTACCTTATTGCAATATTGACATTGATACGCGCCTTTACCATTATGAAGTTCAGTCGCATGTTTTCTAATATTTTCTTTGCCTAATACTGCAGCACCACAAACTTTACAATGATACTTTCTTATTGTAAGGCTATATCTTATATCATGGAATAAGGAACAATGGATTTTATAATAGAGAGGATGACTAAATGTCATATTGCAACCACCACATACTGAAAATTGCTATTATCATATGAAATAACTTATTAAGTTTGGGACTTGCCAGTTTTATCGACTTTTTTTCTATTGTTGTTCGAACTGAATGTATCTTGCCAATATAATAGCTCATCCCCTGGTTGTATTTCCTTAATACTAACTAAAAATAAATTATTATCACTGATGGCAACAGTCAAATTTCTCTCATCTCTGGTAGGTGCTGGCTTTACGAAACGCATCCAATTTGAGGATTGACAGTCTTCAGTATTTAAATAAATATTTCCACACTCTAAAATCATTAATGTTACAATTGTAGTGAATGGACATATGAGTGTAATACGTAAAGTTCTACCTAATTGCAATTCCCAAATATGCACCATATTACAGTCGTCTAAAACATCAACTTCTTTAATTTTTTGACCAATTAACGGTCCAAATCTTGTATAAGCTTTAATTAAAATTTTTGTAATCACTCCATTGATTTGTGAATTATTTGAAAACTGGAGACATGTTGGCAAAGATAACCTGGCATATGTGAAATTGCCAAGGTCCCTTTGATCTTTATAACTATCACTCCAAGAATTGATATCAACCGAATCAAGAATTCTTTCAATAGGATTATTAATTGGACACTGTTCGTGGTTATGCTTCATGTCACAATAACGACATATCACAAGATTTTTCTCATCAACACTTTCTTTAGTAGAATACTGAGATGTTTTCTTATCATTTTGCTGAACTTGTTCAGTGCTAGTTTTAAAAAATCGTGTTTTACTTTCTGATGGCTCATTTATATTCAGTTCTGCTTTTGATTCTTGATTTCTTGGAGACGAGTATTCTTGAAGAACAACATTCTGACAACCTGTTATTGGCTTGAAAGTTCTATCTGTTGGACTTTCATTTAATTTTGTATTAGTCATATATTCTTCAATAATATCCAATAGTTTCGTAAGCAATTCTTCATTTGAATGACAAGAAAAGTATGTCTTCCATTTGCACCATCTTCTTAATTCATGTAAACTTACTGTTAAACTAAGTTGATTGCCCACAGTGGGCTTTAACTCATCTATATCTCTGTCTAAAGGAATCGTTACAGATTTATCTTGTAGCTCAGTTGACATTTTTTAAACAAAATCAATATTATTATTCAGCTTTATGGTTCAATTCAAGGAAGGTTTACTTTGTATGCGACTGCAAATCTGTTCAAGATTAAGGCCTAGCCACGACATTTGTTAACCAATGTTATTATATTGTGTCCTAATGCTATTACTTTATAACATTTTTTTGCAGATTAATCAGGTATTGACGCTATTAGGACTTATTAAAATTATTGTTTATTCTGCCATTGTCTTAGTAATATTTATAATTAATTGTAGGTTAGGTATATGATTTGACGTTTCTCTTCTTTTGAATTCCACCAAAAAAAGTATTATCCATTGACATATAAAAATAAATAAAAAAAGACATAGGTTCTAGAAAAGAGGGTTTAATCATGTATAAATTATATTAAGCAGGTGCAATGCATTCTTGAATCTCGTAATAGCTTTAGGTGGCTGAGAATATGCAATTTCGAGATCGTCTTACTTTTACTTGAAATCGTTCCAATAACGTTACCAAAACCTAGAAAAGCTCCTGTGAAGAGGTAATTCAAAAACTCAAATATATTCAAAAAATCTGTATTAGTAGAATTAAAGGTCAAATAAAACAGACAAAAAATAAGTCTTGCAATTAGTAAATAAGTAATCAGACAAAAAAGATTACCATCGCGACATTCGTAATTATTTTAAAAATCATCATCATCTGAATCTAAGGCAGCCCTTCTTCTATCGAATTTTACAGATACTTTGCTTTGAGTTTGTGCATTAACGCTCTCCAATATATTGATCAGTTCCTTTTCTCCTATTCTCGATATAATTTGTCCTGACTGTGCCATCCTTAAAATCATAGCCTGAACCATTTGACCTTTTTCAGGTTTCCCCAGTAGCAATGTATTAACTAAAAGTTAAAAACCGTTTTAATTATTAAAGAAATCGCAATATTTTGACTTACGTCTTGCCCTAGCGTCCTGATCAAGCACTTGTGACAAAATTGAGTTCTTAGCTTCTTCCTGTTGCTGTTTAATCTTTTCCTGTTGCGCCTGTTGAGCTTGTGAATCACCTCCAGATGTCTAGCAAACTTTTCTAAACACCAACTTAGAAATATACATGTAAAATTACCTGATATTGAGATTGCAACTCCGTCAATCTACGTTTTCGAATTTCTTCTAAATCTGAATCACCCATGGTTAGAAAAATTAAAAAGAAGGAAAATAGTCTAAGATAGGAAGGAGATAAAAATGAGTATTCTGCGTTTAACTCAACTATTAAATAGGCAGAGTACTAGAATAAGGAATTTGAATATGATGTTTGTCTCCTTATTTGTGAAGTGTATTTTTGGGCGGTTTGAGGTTATGTTGTGCCCTTCTTTAGTAATTACTACAACTATTTGAGTTTACCGCAAACCATTATGCATTTAAAAGAAGAAGATGTGAATGAACTTTGAACTTTAATGTTTTGTTTGTGTGCAGATTTTATATAGGTATTATACTAAAAATTAAAATATTTTATTATTTCTAAAAGATAAATATTCTGTTTTTAGACAGTTGAATAAGATAACCATAGTTAATCGCACAAAATTTAAGGTAAAGTTAATTGCATGCCCTGTACTGGCAATTAATGCTTGATATTTCCGTAAAAATATATAAAAACTGTAATATTTTTGTTGCTATTAATTATTTTCCATTTTTACGTTGTTTTGTTCTAGAAAATAATTCTGTTTATCACATCCTTCTATCACAATACCTGTTAAAATTGCACCTTTTGTTTCAGCACAATAGTAATGCGACTTTTTCGGGGCTTTCTAAGCAACATTAGATATAATCTAAAAAATAAACCCGTCATAGAGGGGACGAATGAATTGACTATCGAGTTGGATAGCCAAATGCTGGCAACAGTATCATTTGTAAAAGTGGATGACACAACTTACGATCTTGTTCACACACTCATTCCGGAGCAGTTACAGGGTCAAGGATTAGGGCACTTATTTGCTGAGGTGTGTGTTTGTTGACTACTTTAAAAGTCAAGTGCTTGAGTATACTATAGTAGAAATCAGATCAAAGCATCAATACCAATTAGATGAAAAAAGATTTTAAATAAACAATTGATGCTCCATATTTCTAGAATCTTTTCTTATAATTCTCTGGAAAAAAGCGAAATTGTTTAATTTCAGAGCATAGAAAAACTTTTCAAATATGTCTAAAGTTCAAATAAGTGGTTGCCAGAAAATTTGGCATCTCATATATTTTGAGAATACGAGACAAAGAAATTTTGGTTTTTAATTTATGCTAACAGTCCTCTTCTAGAACTCCTATTTTAGTTATTTTCACTACTTTGCAACTTATTCATATTAAAAATGTACAACAGCCAATTTCATAATTATACTTAAAGGAAACTGTTTATTAAAGTGCCTTTTAAGAAATTAGGATATGACAATTAAATATTATTTGCCATATCTATTTGTCATATTTTAATTTCCAAAAGTGAATTTTAATAAAAAGTCTTCTTATGATTATGAAATTATGATGGTTGTAAGTTTGTAAAATAAGTCACAGTATTTTCAGTCTTTTTTTAGTGATAGTGTACTTTTTGCGTCTCCCTACATACTGTTATTCTAATTTTTTTTTTTCACATTTCAGAGAATATTTGATCATCTTGTTTCGAAAAATATTCATTTGAAACTGAGCTGCGAATTCCTACAACATTATTACAATAAAAACGTTTCCAAATACAAAGGTTTTGTTATAGAGGACTTTCAAATCGATCAGCAAAATGGAGCCTAACGATTACTTTGCCAAATTGTTTTATCATTTCTATCATAAACATTATAATTTAATGCTTAACTGTTGCAAAGATGCTTCTATCAAGTTTCCTTTAAATCTCACATTCAAACTCTATCACTCATTGGCTTTGATTTTAATCAATAGACTAGAAGAAGGTGTTCATGATCTAGAAGGTATCTCTGAAGAGAATGATGTTAAACTAGCAGCAACTATAGCATTGATGTATGGTCATAAATATTTAGATGTCTGCAGAAAAGAAGTATTTGTAAAATTAGATGGACAAATGAAAGAGTATCGAAAAAATGCCGAAGCAATTGATCTATATAATTCAGCTTTTGTTTTGTTGACATTTAAAAAAGTGGAAAAAGCATTGGACTACGTAGAAAAAGCCATTTCAATGTCAAATAGTGATAGCGATTTTTTAGCATTAAAGGCATGGATATTGTTAATTTTAAAAACCCAAAAGAAAAGTAGTAGAAACGAAGCCAAGAGTCTTTTTAAAAGTGCATTACAATACAACCCAAGAAACCTTTTAGCAAGCATAGGATTTACGGAATCTTGTTTACATTCAGGTGAATTAAGCGAAGCGGTAAATTTTGTAAACCAAACAGTAGTGAAATTGACTCACTCAAATTTACCATTATTGCAAAGAATTCAAGTACATTTTGCATCTCAAAATTGGGAACAAGTCCTGGAAGCCATAAATAGCTTTACTCCATCTGAAGGAGAAATTCTCTACACTCTACATTATGAAATTTTAATTGGTCTGCTAGTTAACAGTCATGATTATAAATCTATTTGTGACAATATTAAGAAATTATCAGATTATCTTAAAAAATTTGAACCGAAAAATGTTGTACTTTTACTAAAATTAGGAAAGCTCTATTCTAGACTTTGTAACAGAAAAGAAGATGTATTAAAAGAAACCATGAATCTAATAGAAATAGCCATACAAAACAACATTGATAATGCAGAATTAATAGTGGAACTTGGCAATCAAAATATTCTTTTAGGGAGAACAAAAGAAGCAGTGCGACTTTTTAAAAGCGCTACTAAAATTGATGAAAACTGTTTTAGCGCCTTTCTAGGTCTTTCTCTCAGCGAATATTTGGAAAATGGAAAAAGTGAAGCTCTGTATAAGCAAATTGAATTCCTACTTGAACTCAAAGACGCTTCTGTATCTTTGCAATTGCAATTACTAAAAATTAGATCGATAGAAGATCCAAGTGAAGTAATCAGCAATTTGAACAATATTTTTGAAACCATTATACATTCTTTGACATCAACATATTTCTCTGACCATTATTTGATCATCTTAGATCCTGACTTTAGTCTAGAGGCTATAAAAGAATATTTGCAGCACAACGTTAATGAAAACAAAACAGTTTTAGAACGAGCAGTAGAACTGGCCAACATCTTAGTCAAAGCATGTCCGAGTCTGAGTGAAGGTTCCTACTTGCAAGCGAAACTACAATATTTAAAAGGCGACAACACTGGTGCCTTAAATACTCTAATGAATGCAATGCCTGAAACTAAAAGCAGTGATGCAATGTTGCTTCTAGCCCAAATCCAGGTCAATAATGGTCAGTTTGATCGCGCTCTCCAAAGCTTAGAAACCTGTTCCAGTTCCAGCTTCAAAGTCAGGGAAAACCCATTATATCATTACTTGAACGCGTTAATAGATAAACATACTAGTAATTATGGAGGTGCAATTAAGGCCCTGACTACTGCTTTAAGTTTGGCAAACACAAAGAAAATCCCTAATCAACAACCCATTGATAAAGCTTCTATTTACGTGGAGTTAATTGATACTTTGAATATTGTTGGTCAAGCTGATGAGGCTCTAAAAGTTTTGGAAGAGGCTACAGAGGATTTAAAAGAAACCCAAGAGGAGTCACGAATTTTTCTGTTGAGTGCCGATAATTTATTGGCCAGGAAAAATGTACAAGGTGCCATAGATTTACTTAGAAAAATTCGAAAAGACGATGCATGTTATAGGAAGGCTATGATGAAAATTGCTTACATTTTATTAAAATATCGAAGAGACAGATATGGTTTTTTAGAGGTAAGATTTGAAATAGATTGGAACTAATTAAACGAAATATATATATATTTTTTTAGGTTTATCAAGCATTTGTAGCAGAAACACCATCTGCTGAGACATATAATTTATTAGGAGATGCTTACATGGAAGTGTTAGAATCGGATCACGCCCTTGATAGTTATGAGAACGCTTTAAAGGAAAATCCAACTGATCCTATGCTAATAAGCAAAATGGGGAAAGCCTTAGTAACAACACATTATTTTAAAAGAGCTGTTGAATACTACAAGAAAGTCATAAAACAAACAAATGATTCAGAACTTAAATTAGAATTAGCTAATTTATACTTAAATATTAGAGAATATGAAAAGGGTGAATTGCTTTTGCTAAATGAAGTTGACGATACTTTGCTAAACATGAACTTAGAGGATATAAGCCATCTTAACTACAGGTTTTTTGTTTTATATTACTGAAAAAACAAATTAGAAAACGTGGATTTTTAGGACAAGGTTATTTATATTGCTCTCTCAAATACAAGAGAAATCGGGAAACTTTACTTATGCCATTAAAAGTTTAAAAGATGCCATGGATTGCCAGATAAAGGTACGAAAAAGGATTGCCCTGGAGGAATACAACAGTAAGAACTTTAAAATAATTGAAATAACATACAAAAAAAGACATTTTCTAGCATCCCACGAGGACACTAACCAACAACTAGTGGCATTGTCAATGAAATTGGGAGAAATAGCCATAGCAATGAAAAATAAAGAGCAAGCAGTAAATTACTACAAAGAGGGTTTAGCAGTATCTCCAAACAATATTATTATTTTAGTGGCAATGGCCAAAATTTACATGCAGGTAACTTTGTAAGTACATTTTTTATACAAAGCCATCAGTTGTTGTCATTCTCAGATGAACTACCTAGAACTTTGTCAACAAACGTGCAATACAATATTAAGAATAAATCCAGAAAATGAAGAAGCTTCAGTAATGATGGCTGACATTGCTTTTAGAAAGGTAACAATATAAAATTGTTTACGTGGTTTATTTCAAAAGTATATTTCTATATTTTATTTTGGACGTAAAAACGTTTAAGCATTAATGAGAACTTTGAAGGATTGCAAAAACGACTAAAATCTGTATTATTTAGGTGGATTTCGATATGGCCCTATTTCATTTCACTCAACTCATTTCCAATCAACCAACTAATTGGGTGGCTCTTATTCGACTTATTGAAATTTCCAGACGCTTAGGCAATATAGAATCATGTGAACAAAACTTAAATATTGCCGAAGAACATTGCATTAAACCGCTAAAAGATCCAGGTACCCATGATTTGCAAGTGCTTTTGTTCTATTGTAAATAAACGAAAGACATGGTTTAATTATTTGGTAAATTGTTTTAGGATTCGTTTATTGCAAGGCATATTATCAGTGGCACACTGGAAATTTGAACGCTGCCTTGAAAAATTTCAATCTGGTGCGTCAGGATCAGGAGTATGGTATCAAATCACTTCGCAATATGATTGAAATATGTTTGAATCCAGACGATGAAATGATTGCCGAACAGTTAATGGATAGTGATGATATTGAATATAGGGATTCTAGAGTACTTGCCTTAAAAACAGGTAGAAGTTAACATAATTAATAATATATTTCATTTAATTAAATAACTGTTTTTAGCCGATAGGCTAATTAAGGAATTAAAACAACGCCTAGAAGCTAATGGCGAAGATTTATTAATTTGCAGACTTTTTACTAATTTCCGTTTACTAGCCACAAAAGAAAAGCATAACATTGAACAATCTCTTGAAGATTTCATAGCTATTGCTTCTCTAAATCCCTCAAAAGAAAATTTAGGTGCTACTCTAGGCATGTCCACTGCTTATACGTTATTAAAACAACCACAACGAGCTAAAAATCAATTAAAACGAATCGTAAAAAGTCCTTGGACCTTTGATGACGCGGAATATTTGGAAAAATGTTGGCTGTTACTAGCTGACCAGTACATTCAGTCAAATAAATTGGAATCAGCTAAGGAATTGATTATGAAAGTAATTGAGCATAACAAGGCTTGTGTTAAAGCTCTGCAATATTTGGGATTTATTTGCGAAAAAGAACACAAATTTAAGGATGCATCTAGTAATTATGCTCTTGCATGGAAAGTTGGACAGAAATCAAATGCAAATATTGGTTACAAATTAGCCTATTGTCTAATGAAATGTAAGAAATATCCTGATGCCATTGATACAGCGAATGAAGTTCTTAAATTAAATGCAGATTACGCAAATATTAAAAGAGATATTTTAGAGAAATGTATGAATAATTTAAGAATTTGATTTAGTACTACACTAGTTTTATATGATTTAGAGTTGTGAACACACATTAAACTTTACAAACAGGTGTTTAATAAAATTTTAAAAATTCATTAAGTTTTTTTTTATTTTTCCTCCAAACAATCCCAAATTGTGTCAAAATATTATAAGAAAATTTAGATATTCATGGTCAGTTGCTCATATTATTCCCAGTCATATACCAAGACATTCAATTCAGATCACCTATATATTTTTTACCATTCTACTATCAAATTAATTATTACGATACTGTTAGACGCAAATTATATTTAAATAAATTATTTAATTTCAAGCTATAGGATTGCTGTGCTCCTTTTATAAAATAGTTTTAGACAAATTGAACTGAATGTTTAAAATAATGGCAATATAACGACATGGACAAGGTGGAATTTCTATTGTTGATTCAACTACGAATCAGGGCGAATATGGTGTCTCAGTAGTGTGCAACTGAATAAATTAAAGATATATTTAAAGGTAAATTTTAGAACAAATTGCATTAAACGTAAATATAAACACTTCCTCATTGTTGAAAAATTGTTGTAGGGTGTGCGTAACTGAAAAAGACACGTTAGTAAAACACAAAGTTATCGAAAGGGCAATTATTAAACGCTTAAAGTAACATTTTAAGGATAATTAAGAAGTAACATTCAATATGTCACGTGCATGATTTAAAGTGTTTTAGTTAAACGTATAGTGTGGGTACATTTTTTTTTAATACTAATAAACGAGTAAGTGTTACAAATATGTTAAATTACAATATAAATATTATTTATGATAATGATCATAATAACTATTCCTATTCATACATAGTAGTATATAACCATCAACAATTAAAGTTGATCATATTGGATTTATTGTTATATAATTTGTTGATCCAGACGTATATTTTAGGAAACTTTAAGAATTTAAATTACCAAAAAACCTTCAATCATCATTATTTTCAAGGTAAATCGAATAGTTGGCTCTAACATCTGCGCAGGTAATTGCAAAATGTAAAATTATTTGTATTATTTAAAAAATTTCTCACGTAATTATCTGTATTTATTACGCAATTATTAAAAAAAATTTGGTTTCAATTAGGAAAACAAATTTTTTTTGTACGAGGTACGTTTAAATTTTCATCTGCGGCAATTATTGGAATATTTTTGTTGTTTGTGAATTAGAAAACAATATATTAGGAAAAATCCCAGTTTACAATAGGAATTGACCGTTGAGTACTTTTATCTTTCTCTAACCCACGGGACGAAATTCAGCAAACAATCTTGAAGATGCGAACAAAAAAAAATGGAACCGATTTATGGTAGCGGCAACACTAATTCCAGAAATTTAAAAAATTTGGAAGAAAATCAGATCATAAATGAAATATTGAAGAAGGAAACATTCTAGAAGCATGGCAAAAAAGACGATAAAACAACTGTTTTAAAGTCCATTTCCAACGATCTGGCAGGGCAAAATTGTAATCAACTGAGCCAGATATTGACCAACCAATTGAAGAAGCAAACTTTAAGGAAGAGTTTTAGCATAACAGACCTCATGCAAACAATACGGACACTTATTGAAAAGTGTACTGATTAGAACGTCCCACTTCACATAGCCTCGTGGATTACCAGAAAGCTATCGACTCCATCGAAACCAGTTAAAACTCATTAACTCTGGTCTCCAGGTTCACCTAACGTGTTACTCTACATTTACGAAACCACCACATTACCTGTGAAGATTGACGAAGACTTGGATCGCAGCATATCTCGTAAATATTATGCTGAACTTAAATTTAAATTGCAATTTAAGAAGTCGGTATCCAATAGTGGTATGACATTAATATAATAATAATCTGAATCATAATAGAGAAATTGCTAGCCGATATAGTATTGAATTAAATTTTTCAAATCGTTGAACAAACACGCAGGTAGTTAGTTCTTCAATAGAGGATTTTTCAAGGGCAATTTCTGTAATTAAATTCATTAAATCTTTTCAATGATGATTACGCAACTAATAATAGAGAATTTTCGTACATAAAACAACAATAGAACAAAAAAAAAGCATATAATGTAGAGGAGGTGAACGTGCACAAGTTTGAAATACCGATGAATACTAAATATAATAAAATTACATTTTTTCTTTTATGTGGCTTTTAAATTATTAACGATAAATTGTTTTTAGGTTTTTCATGAAACTTTTCTACTTTCCAGAAAAATACAATCCAATAAAAACTTTAAACAATGCAAAAACTGCACGATAATAATACCAACCATTGAGCGTTTATCACGTGCGACCATGACCAAAATTGGTATTCACCAACTAGATTTATCTTCACTGTTACCTATCGGGCCGGTGCTAATTGATATATGCAAATTATTCGGATATATTCAATATTATTTGGTAAAACAGTATTACTTGACACTAGAAGTGGTACCGGGAATTTCTTAAAACCTTATCGGTTCGAACGACCTACGTTTTGAATTGATTTCGTGTAAAATCATTGATTGTTCTGAAAAATAGTGTTTTTTTTTTGTCATTTAAGTTAGTGTACATTGTGGTTTATGTTTTCCATATGTGTTAGAGTTACAGGTAATTTTATAACTTTCAATTCATTGAATTCATAATACAATTTCTTATTTAAGACATTTGATTTCAACATAGTTTGCTTATTCGGGTAGGTTTTTATACAGTGGCAACCAGAAATTTTGGAACTTTAAGTTAACTAGCAATTTTTTCATAAATATGTGTAGTTTGTAACTTACATTAAACTAAAGTTGATTTGGGAAAAAAAGTAGTTAAAGAAATTTTAGTTTTTTTCAATGTTTAAAAGAAATACATTGGAATGTGCAAAACAAATACATAAAACACAATGGATTCACAATTTATTTAAAACTGAAATAATTTAACATATTAATGTTCAAAATTTACGTCTGCCACTGTAGATTACTGTAGCATTTTCCATGATTTCGAGATAAGTTGTTTCTGAATAAAATTTCAATTTTCCCTTGAAAATATAGGACACAACATATTTTCTAGATTTGTTGGTATGGAAAACGCATTTTTACCTTTTTCATTGGTGACATTACATTTACTATTATTTGATTCATTGCCTTTAACTGATTTACCTTTAATTGTGAATCCCCTCGAAATGCAAGGCCAATTGCGAAATTCACTCTTCATGCACATTATAAATTTTTCAGGTCAGTGATTGACCTATTTTCAGCAATTAATTTTTGACAAAATAATAATATTTATAATTGGATCGGAATTGGTCGTCCATTAAGAATTGATCACTGAAAATGACTGTGAAAATCAGTACCAAGTCCGTAATACGATATCAAATTCGTTGTTATCATGAACTCGAGCACTACTAAATGCTCTATATTTGCTCAAAGTGTGATGCAAGTTTATGCTCGATTTACAGGAAGACACTAGAAAACATATATAATTAAGGGCAATGCATAAGCGAATTAATTAATTCAAGATGGTTGAACACTTGCATTTTTTTCGTTCACAGTCAAATGAATATTAATGAGACCACTGATTGGCTAAGCATTTTCTTTATAATATGAACACTGCTGATGACTCAGAGCTCAAGTTTTACAAGTACGATGAGGAAACTACCACTCAAGTCTTCTGTTAGTGTAACAATCTATTGTAGTTAGCTACAGAGTGGAATAGTTGAGACATCAATATTATTTATAATACAAGCCTGTTTTACTCTTTTTCGAGTGTCGCTTCTTAGAGGAATGGTACTAGTTAGCGCATTAGGCCTTAAGTGTTGCCCAACAGGGCTCCTCTTTTAGATTACATTAAGATATTTTATAGCGTAAATACAGAAAAAGTCAAAGTGATTGTTAAATTTGCATTTTTTTCGAATTTGGAAATATTTGGCGCCAGATCTGTTCAGTTTTTAACTGGTTTTTATCCTAAAATAAATAAATTAACCAGATTACACATTCGAAAACCCGTAAATTTTTCACGCCCATTGTTTTGACGCATTTTTACATCAAAACTAATTCAAATTGATTGAGGTAAACTGTGCAAATGTAAGTATGGTATTTTAGTAATTCTCCATTCAGCCAAACAAATTTACTGTTTTTTTTTATATATATTCTAAACATCGCATAAATTCTCTAAAACTACTCAAGGTAACAGGGTTCTTTATGCTCTTTATTCCTAATTATTCATCCTATTGTTAATTTAATTTTTACCAATATTAAAATTAACTTTTTGTAATGCCATCTAGATACGTATTATACAAAACTATGATGAAGGAAACTCATACTCCATACTCGAGTAGAACAGAGTTTCTAACAGATGATCAAACAAACGATGGTCTGAGATTTAGTAGAAATGGAGGTTGTTTTGTAACCACGAAAAAGGCCATCTCCTTTGTAGTTATTGCTCTTGCATCTCTTTGCATCGTGATTATTCTTATGTACTATTATGGGCCAAAGACTAAATTACAAATGGTAAGTTTTTTTTTAATATCTACTTCTTGAAATAGATATTTTGTAAAATGTTCATTTAAGTTTAAAAAAGAAATCAACGATATAGAAGAGCTTTTAAATGAAACTATCAATGAAGAAATTTTGAAAGAAGACCTTCGACTACCTAAACATGTACATCCAATTTTATACAAATTGAATCTCTATCCACTTCTGGACGAACCGAACAAAGACAATTTTACTTTTACTGGAGACGTTGAAATTCTGGTCAGTCTCATTTAAATATGTAATTTGTTCATTCAAAAAAAAATAAATCAATTTAGGTAAATTGCACGTCAGCCACAAATAAAATTGTACTCAATTGGGATGAAGAGTTAACAATAAATGAATCTGACATAAAAGTTTCTGCATTCATTAAAGACCATAATAATGAAACTAAGAGCCACAATATAACCAGAAGAGAAGTGTCAGAAGATTCTTTAAATAGTAATGATGGTCCTGAAAATATTGATGTTACCACTGAAGAAGTTACAACTGAAATTCAAACAAACACAGAACCAATTCCAGAATTGAAGGTTCCAAGTGTTAATTTTATTATCAGTTTTATATTTAATTTTCGTTAATTTAGGTTGCTACATTTTCGAAAATGAAAAATCTGGAAATATACGAAGTTGTCAAAGATGCAGCCAATTTTAAACTTGTAATAATTTTAAAAAATCGACTTTACAAAGGGGAAGCATATATAGTAAATATCAAGTTTTCTGGAAACATAACTAACAATTTAGTAGGAATTTATAAGACTAGTTATACAGACTTAGCTGGAAATGTCAAGTACATAAGCGCTCCAATTTAATACTCTGGCATCGCTAAGTTTACAATATTTTATAGATGGTTGGTTACAACGCAATTAGCCTCAGTTTATGCCAGAACAGTATTTCCTTGTTTTGATGAGCCATCATTCAAAGCCCGTTTCGAACTGAGCATTGCAAGACGCACAAATATGACCACAATCTCTAACATGCCTCTGAAAGAAGTCGAACCAATGTACCATATAACTAACTACTTAGATAACATGTAATTTATTCTAATTTGAAATATTTTTATGGCAACAGTAATGAAACTGGATGGGTGTGGGACCATTTTGAGACAACACCTCCAATGTCTACCTACCTTTTGGCTTTTACTATTTGCGATTACGGTTCTGTTGCAGCCAATTCCAGCACAGCAACCGTTTTTCAAGTTTGGGCTCCTAAAGATGATTTGCCCAAGGCCCAATATGCTTTGGAATTTGTGCAGGAAATATTACCATTTTTCGAACAATATTTTGGTATTAAATATCCGTTGCCTAAGTTGGATTTAGTGGCAATTCCTAGTTTCAGTATGGATGCTATGGAAAATTGGGGTGTTATTCATTTCAGGTACCTAAACAGTACATAATGGTTCATTTTACATGAACATTTTCTGCAGGAAATCAACTTTATTGCTAGATCCATCATCAAAAAGTATTAAAGCAAAAAGTTTAATTTTTGCAAAAATTGCCCATGAACTGGCTCATCAATGGTTCGGAAATTTAGTCACTATGGAATGGTGGTCTGATTTATGGCTCAATGAGGGATTTGGCACTTTTATGGCTGAAGTTACTTTAAGTCGAGTAAACTTTGTGTAAGCCATTTGAAAACATTATCTATTAAATGGAATTTCCAGTTAAGACCCAGATGGCACATGTATAGCAGCTTACAATTACGCAATGCCTACACCACTTTATATTATGACAGTTTGAAATCTACTCAAAGTATAGAAAGTCAAGTGAATAGTAACGCACAAATTGAACAAATTTATGATACTTACATTGTGACGAAAAAAGGAAGCAGCATATTGAAGATGCTGAATTTCACATTAACCAAAGACATATTCCAGAAAGGGTTACATAATTATTTAAAAAAATTGTAAACAAATTGTTATGTACTGATATTAATGTAATTTAATGTCATTTCTTTGCATAGCTCATTTAAGTCAACAAATCAAGATGATCTTTGGGGTCTATTCACTAAGAAAGCTCACAATCAAAGTATTCTTCCAGAAAATGTTACTGTGAAAGCTCTAATGAATTCTTGGACCACTCAAAGTGGTTATCCATGTATATCGTTTATAAGAGATTATGCTGCAAGTACGTCTTGTTAAGATGATTCTGTTGAACTGTTTAGAAAATGAGAGTCAATTTTAGGCACAGCTAAGATTAATCAAACAAAAATGACTGAGGACAGTAACATTACTGATTCAAATGAATTATGGTACGTTCCTATTACCTATGTTACTCAAGAAGAAAGAAAGGTAAAAACTATTTGGCTTGAACATATTGCGGAAACCGTATTAAATCTTAGCGACACATCTAATGATTCCTGGATTTTACTAAATATTGAGGAAACAGGTAAGAAACGTTGATTACTGTAAACATGTCTCGACTGTTTGTGTTAAGGTTTCTTTAGGGTGAATTACGACATACATAACTGGAACCTGTTAACTAAACAATTAGCCAAGAACCCTAATAAAATTCCAGTTTCAAATCGTGGTCATTTAATTGATGATGCCTTCCAATTGGCCAATACTGGACACATTAACTACACCATAGCTTTTAATTTGGTTAAATATCTAACAAACGTAGAAATCAATTATGTACCATGGTATGCTGCTTTACGAAACATGGAAGAATTGAGGTAAGTAACGCAAAAATGAATACAAATTTATATAATTATTTCTTCGCATTCAGAGTGATCATAAGCAATTATGAATATTCCGGTTTATATGAGAATTTCATATTAAAACTGGTTAGGCCCATGTTTGATGAATTAGGAACGGACGAAAAATCAGACGACACTCAAAACGAAAAACTTTTGAGGTTGCTTATTGTGACTTCGGCTTGTCAATTGAGATACTCGAAATGCTCTCAATGGGCCAGATCTTCGTACGATAGATGGATGAAGTCGGATAATCCAAACAGCAATAATATGTAATTTTTTTTATAATTTTTCTAGTAAGAGAGTTTATTCGAATGGGTGTTTGTTATTAGAATTCCAGTTGATTACAAGTATATAGTTCAGTGTTCGGCCATTAAATCAGGAGGTCCTGAGGAATGGGACTTTTTATGGAACCGGACTCTGTCTCCTTCAATATCTCCAGCTGATTTGGAAACTGCTTATTTAAGTTTGGGCTGTACTTACGATCCTTGGTTAATCAACAGATATCTTGAATATTCTTTGGATGGCAATATGACTTTAGAAAATGTTCAGAATGTTTGGGTATCCATAAACCATCCTGTAGGAGTTAAAACTGGTTTTCAATTCTTACGATTGAACTGGGAGAGGATCTACGACACTTACGAGGATATTTTCCCTATTTTCAGTACGATTTTTCATGATTTTGTCTCACAGTTATCTACGGAAGTCGACTTGGAAGATGTAAGCTGGATTTTCTCTGCTAACAAATCCTAAAAACTAACAATAACCATTTCTAGTTAACAACATTTTACAAACTTCATCAGAATGATTTGAAATCAGTGGCAACGATCCTGCAGAGTTCCGTTGATCAAATGAAAGTCCGAATAAAATGGAAAAAGAAGCATTTGAGTTCAGTGGTTAATTGGTTGAAGGAAAATTCATTTTAAAAGCGTGACTGTATGAAATGATTCAATCATATTCATGGAAATGTACATAAAAATGGTTTTAAAAAAAGTGGTTCGTTGCGTGACTCTCACTATTATAACTGTTGCATTTTTACTATTGAATTTCTTGAATGAATGTTGGCTAAAAAAAAAGTTGATGTTAAAATTTCAATTTGGATTGCAATTTAAGGGTTTTTACGTATACAGTTTTGTTCACAAGTCTGGTAAACGTATTTAAAGACATATTGTAAGTGGGAAACTAAGAATTATGCCTTGTAGTATTAAAAATTATATTTTATCAAGTATTTTATTATTTTTTTTTATTTAGTTGAGATGTAAATGTTGATCAACAACAGTACAAGTTATGTTTTTACACCAACTTATATGTATTATTTTAGGTAGATGTGATATAAATATATTTAGATTTGATTATTTTCGATTTTTTCTTTACCTTTAAATCTCACTTAACCCTCTATGGTACCCTGTACATTCAAATATACAATACATATCCCAAATTTGTGCTCCGTTAATTCTTATGGCCGATTTGAGTTAAAATGACTCGCTGTAAGTTTCCACGTACAGCCCCAATGGCTCGCATTTAGCTATTTTTATTGAATTATA
>JABRWK010000031.1:880114-898807 GCA_013372445.1 Hypothenemus hampei | reverse complement strand
AGCGTAATCACATAAAACAAAGATATGCTTCCGTATATTCGAAAATATATATAAAACAATACAATTAAAATGTTTGAATTTTGTGGCATTGTAAATGTCAGTTCCTCTATTTCTTGATTTCTTTACAATCCTTACTAAATCTTCCTGAATTTTAATGATTTTCATTAGTGATACGAATCATTAAATCTCTTGTATACCTAACTGCGTAATATAAAACAATACATTTATAAAATTAAATTCTAAACGATGTTGAATGGGAATAATAAAACCCTGCCCTCTATGCGCATACGGAATAACAATAAACATATTGAAAGGTAATGACGGTGCCGAAATTCACAGTAGCGTAGGATGAAATGTTAACAATTTTAATGAAATTCTATTTTTGACATTTCGCATTATAATCAAAACCCAATATGTACAAATTGGATTTCTTTAAAAATTTTGAAATTTTTGTCTTTTATATTAGAGTAAATATCAGTCTCGCATATATCAATGTCGTTAAAATCTTCATCAATCTTAACTTTTTCCATTGCTTTAAAAAAATAATACATTTTTTTCATTAAAACGTACCATTGGAGAAATTTAAAAATTGATTTGGATAAAATATCTCTCCAAGGTCGCGAAGAAGTAGAACAGAGAGTTCAGTGGGTTTTTTTTAAGATTAAACAGCCGAGAAGATAGGAATTCAATATAGATTTTTACATCTCTAGTTACAAATCCAAATCATCTATGAAAAGTATAATTGTTACTAAGAGCTTTTTTATATTATATGTATGTAATAATTACATATTATCATACATTTTATTAAATATTTCTATAACCGTAAGCGACTGTTATGTAATTAGTATTTGTATCGTCAGAAAAATCGCCTTTAGGGCATTTCTGCAACATTCGTCATAAATCGAATGCATATCAGCATATTTTTCATTAGTGTAATTGTTATTCATATTATTTTCTGTTTGATGCAATTAAATTAAAAAACATAAAACTTAGTAAAATTTGCACGAAAAATTGTCAATAGCAGACCTAAAGGGGATTTTTCTGATAACACAAACACTACCTACATAACAACCGCCTACTGCGTTTATCAGCAACCGATGACGAAAAAATATTTAGTAGGTACTACAAGGAAACCCATTTCGATTATTTTCTACGCAAATTGTTAGGTTTATGAAAAAATGACAAGAGTAAAAGAAGTTTTTAAAGTATATGTAGTATTTTATTGAAATTCGCTTTTGCAGAAAAAAGTTCTGAAAGAAATAAAACTAGGGGTTGCTAATTTTCACTCTTTTTAACTATGAACTGAAAGAATAGACACCATTTCAAAATAATGTTTGACCAACTGATAATATGTACCAAAATTGAAATTTTAAAGTATAACCGTTTTCAAGAAAACAAAATCATTATTTTCTATCATTTTAAGACTCGATTATCTCGATAGAGAGGAAAAAATTTAAAAATTCCATACGAAGACGTTTCATAGGGTCTCCTTAAAATGATTGGTAGAAGACCCTGTTAAAATGTGAAACACCCTGTATATGCGATTTTTCTCACAAGAATAATTTTTTTGGAGAATTAAATTTCCTGCAAAATTGTCATTTAACATATTGTCATAAATGAATCATTCTTAAAATAAAGCGATAATATAGTATTTTTCCGTTAAAAAATAACTTTCAAGTGATATATGTAGGTAGCTATTTAACGGTCCAAGTGACAGCTTTGAGTCCATGGGTACTTTTGAAGGGAACGTTATTACCCAAAAAATAAGGCTAATTACGAGTGATTGATTGGGAATTAAAAAAAATCGATATTTCAATGTTATTTACCACACTGACTGCCGATGACGCAACATTTACGTCAAGCCGGCTTTCTACCCCAGGCCGACGATGCGACTGTTAAGTCAGTTGCATCATATTATTCTTAAACAATTTTTTTTACCATTGGATTTTCTATACATTCACAAAATTTAAATCGGCATTCAAATTCGATGAGCAACCCTCTCAAATTAATATTTAACAACTATTTTTTTATTTTTATATTTGCATATAGCACAAGGTTTTCGAATTGGAGAAAAAAAACGTTGCTCTAAAACTATTGTATACAGGATGACTCAGAACTATAGGACCAAATTATTAAGGGTTATTCAATGCAGTAATAGGAGACATTTGAATATAAGAACTCATATCCGAAAATATCTCCCTAAAGCGCTAGAACTTTATGACGCTTTAAAACAGTTACGAGCAAAAATGTATTTTTGTTGAATTTTAGTACATTTTGTTTTAATTTTTTTTAGACATAATACGCCTACAATAATTGTTCAAAGTGTCGTCCTTGAACTTGAACTCGATAAAATACATTTTTGCGCACAACTGTCTTAATGCATCATAGGGCAGTGACGCCTTAAAGAGATATTGTCGGACATGGGTTCTTATACTCAAATATCTTCTAGTCTTGCCTGAAAAATAAACCTTAACAGTTTAATCCCATAGCGCTGAACCATCCTGTATATGTATAGAACATAATATGTTCTATACGATATTATCGTCGCCAAAATCACGAATGTGAAAATTTTCAGTTTTGAGAAAAGGAAGGTTGAATATTCCCATCCGTTATAAAACAAATACAAAAAAAAATAAAAAATCCAGCGTAGGGTATGTTATACTTGAAGTACACATTTATAACTTTGTCATTAAAAACTTTGAAGATTTTTCCGTCTGCTAATACACTTAAGTGAAAAAAGCCAAATTTGCACATTCGTGACTTTGGTATTGTACCGACGATACTATATGTACATTGTACATATGTATACTTATTAAATGTTCTGCATCGTCTTCGAGAATTTTTCTACATTTATTCATTATCATTAATTAATTAACTTATTTATTATTATTTGTTTATTTAAATTATTGTTTAGAATTATTATTTATTGTGGTTTTCGTTAGACAATATCTTATCGATAGCTTTTCTTTTTTTCCTGTAAATGTATTCTCCGCCTCGAATGCATTTGTTATATCTAAAAATATAAAACAATGCATAATTTTGTTTTAATTTTTAATTAAAACATGTCGGACCTAATCTGTTGAATAAAATTAAATCCAATAAAAACCAAAAACAGATTTCTCGGTCTATTGTAGCCCGTGGGATACGAGCAGATTAACGAGAAACGAGATTCACTGTAGCAGCTTCCATTGTAACAAAAGTACTTTGACAGTTCTTTTTTTCCGAGAAATTTCAGACGCCGCAAGGGCATTAAGCCATTAGATCTACTCCAACTAAAACCGTTTTACAGGAGTTTACCTTTGGCAAGAAAAATATTAAAGCTTTAAAGTGTGAGCAAAGCTGTTTGAACGAATATAAAGAATGATTTAATTATCATTATTATAGTTCATCAGAATCTTCTGCTCTTGCAATTTTTTTTTCCTATTCTATAGTTTAGATAATCAATTTATCTTAAATATGTCAGAAGTCAAGTCAACTTTCTTATTTCAAATGACAAATCCAATATATTTTTGCAGTTTGGCTTCTAAGCATTAAACTAATTAAATATTTATTAAGTTTTCTATACCTAAACCTAACTGTTTTCAATAAATTCATTCATTTTTTTGAAAAATTCTTGCTGAAATATAATTTTTTTAAAGGTGAACCTCTCGACTGTTTTCAAAGCTAACTTTATAAAACTTTATTAAAATATTAACCAGACATACGAGATTAAAATGTCTGGAGTAATTTAATCAATGTTATACCGGTTGTCTAATAATTAATCTCGAATTACAAAAATTTGAAAATAACAAAGTCTATTATTTTAAATGAAACATCCTGTATATTTTTATATATATCTTTAATCTAAATTTTAATCTCAATCACTTTCCATAAGGTGACCCTATGTCTATTATTTATGTTATTGCTATAATTTTCGAATTTTCAAAAGCTTTATTTTCGGAGCAGATGCATAAGCGACGTCTGACAAATGCGTATGCGCATTTCAATGATTCGCGTGCGCTGTACAAAATGCGCAAAAATCGAAAAAAAGTGAATCCAATAATAAATATTACAATCGTATCACAATCGTAAAACAAGTGGCAAGTGACATGACAGTGGTAAGACAAGTGGAAAAGCAACATTATCATTATGAAATATTTTTAATATTTTTAATTTACGTCTTCATTATATTTTTATGTAATTATTTTGTAGAAATAATTTTACATAATTTATCCGAACTAACAATAATAAATAAAATTACTTTATAGATTATACATGTATAAAAAAATGTTTTTACTTTCATTTCTTCTCTTTTCTCCCATGAAATACTAACATACCTTTCACACATATTGATTTCAACAATCAAAAATCAGATGATAATAAATCAGGGAAATATGACGGTTTGGATACATATAAATTTAAGATTAATAGCTAATTTGGGTTTTTTATGTTCTCCATAGATAGATACAGGTGCATGAGGATTTCTTATTGTATTTTTCAAATTTTACCACAGGATACTATTGTAACTTTAATAAACTTAATTTCTGCATGTTGAAGGCACAAAATAACAAAACCGATTTAATACTAGTTAAGAATAATAACGAATGTGGGTGGAATTTCCTTAGAGCGACGGTTGGCATACCTGAAATAATAACGTAACAAAAGTTATATAAAACACTTCTTACAAAACAAAGATAGTTTGTAAAAAAACTTCTTTTCAAGGCATTCGATATAACAACATTTCATTGAAAATCAATCTAATTGTTTACAATAATTATGTAAATTATCTAATGACGTCACTCATTGATGACGATAACCCTTCCCACTTTTAATATTTCCCGCTTTAAACTGTCAAATGAACAATTCCTAACCCTACTTTTTGGAAAGTCTATCTTTTTTCCTGTATAAAATTCGGACAAAAAAAACTGATTGACATGAGTTGTTATCAATACAGATCCACATTGTGTTGGTATTCGAGGGGAAGTGGGTGCATTACCTTATCGAAAACCACACCTTCCTCTTTTAAAAGGTGAGTGTATGCAGTTATGTATTTTTATGCAGTAAGTTTCTATACATAACTGAAATACTTCTATTCAATTGTTTACTCTATAAAAGTGCAATAACGAACTTGAACTCTTGATAAGTGAATGAACAAATCGACAATCACTGTTCCCTTGAGATTAGAACAACAACAATTTAACCTAAACTTAATGTACATTTCCTATTAGGCTCGTTAAAAAAAGAATATGATACCAACGTTTGTCCAGTGTCGTCCCATTGAATGTTTATCAGATATCCGAGATTGTCTTTCAAAACCACCGGAATGGGTAAATCGCGTGGTGCCTTTAAAAGAACGATCCAAATACGTATGCAAAAACATCCCAAATGACTGCCATCAGGAAAAACATGAATTTCAAGTTAAAGCTCGTATCGATAGTAGAACTGCTCCAAAAACTATGATTTGTCATGATTATAAGGGCGGCTATTTAGCTGATTCGTAAGTAAGGACTCTTTAATTAAATTCTTTTTTGTTAATAACAGGAATTTTTAGTTATGTCCCTTTTGAAGGTTCTGAAAATAAAACTTTCGCTACAAACGGATATCCTTTTTATAACTGGGCTCATATCGACTATTTCGTCTATTTCAGTCATTATTTTATAACAATTCCACCACTGGCTTGGCTCAATGCCGCCCATCAAAATGGAGTTAAAATTTTAGGTTCGTATATATTTATGTGCATAGAAGTTGGCCCTGAACTGAAAGAAGTAAGGTTATTAAGTCTAATCGCCCTCAAAACATCATGCGTACAATTAGGCATTAGTCTAACCAAGTTCATTATAGTTTATTGTTCATTCCGTGTCCTGATAATTTTTTGTGTCCTCGTAGAAAGTGCACCCTAAACTATGCCAGAACTATCTTCATAATTAATCAATCCTTTATTGCAGTAATTTTGAAATTACAATTTATTTTCGATACATTTTCTTTTTTTTTGTCGCCATTATAACCATCAAAGATCTTAATTGATCCAATGTCCAATTCAAATCAACAACACTAGTAAGTTTTGAACTTATCAACCGATAGAATTTTTCTACATAACCGCCTCTGAAAAGTATAGAATTAATCAATTTCTATGCACGCCACTAAATTATTTCGAAAACTGAAAAGTAATTTGATCTTTCAGGAACCCTAATAACTGAAAATAAAGAAGGCGAAGATATTTGCAACGAAAAACTTTTCAAATACAAAGAGCAAATGCTGGAATTTGTCTATCAGCTCACCGAAATTCAAAGAATCTTTGGATTTGATGGGTGGCTTTTGAATATTGAGAATAAAGTTGACAATCCTGAGATCCTTAGACAATTTGTGGAAACTCTTACTGAAAAAACGCATCTACAAGACAGTGAAAGTGTAGTCATTTGGTATGACAGCGTTACAAAAGAAGGGCTTTTGCAATGGCAAAACGAACTAAACGAAAAAACAAGTAACTTCACGTTCATGCAATGAAATTTTCCATATTTTCAATGTATTTTTTGTCAGAAATTTCTTTGACAGTTGCGATGGAATTTACTTAAATTACAGCTGGACCGAACGTCAGTTGGAAAACACCCTTGCAGCAGCGGAATCGCGAGTTTCAGACGTTTTTGTTGGAGTTGACGTTTTTGGTCGTAACATGTTTGGAGGAGGACAATTAGACTCCCACAAGGTATAGTTTAGTTTTCAATTTTCCACCTGGTATTTGATAAATTGTTTTTGAAGGCAGCTGAAGTGATACGCAAATATAAATTGTCAATGGCATTGTTTGCTCCTGGATGGACCCATGAAACTTTAGAAAAAAATGCTAATATGCCAGAATTCGTACAATTTCTCAATAAAGACGACTCGCTGTGGATTAATTTATGGTCGTATCTGTACACTCATCCTATTAATCATTTTTTCCAAACCAATTTCCACGTAGGATTGGATTTTGTAAAGTGAAATTGACGGAATTCAATTGATGGAATTAATTTTCGAAATTTTAGAATTATTACAACTTGTATATGCAAAAACTGCAATTATCCAGAATACTCTATCCTGAACAAACGGGTGAACTGAGCACGAAGCTGTGTAATTGCCTTCGGAGAAGTTTCGTTCAATCGAAAAACTCTTGTTTAATTTCTACGGAACAACTTCCCGATGAGCATGAAGATTTTCATCGTTTATTCAGTTGCGACTTAAAATTGAGCGGCTCTATTGTCGTTTACTTGTTATACAAAACATTTTTAGACAGTAGCTTAGATTTAGTTTTGTTCACTTGTTTAAACAGCGGTGCCAACCGGCAAATTAGATTACTCAGTGTGTATTTCCTATTAAACTTGTAATATTAATCTAAATTTAATTGTTTTTAGGCAGAGAAAAGCCTTATCCCATGAATAATGCGACTTTATTAGAAGTGAATCCATTGAATGATAAAGAAATTGCCTACAATCAAACTTTGAACAACATTGCCAAGAGGTTTGTGACGCTTACAAGGGTCTCTGGAAATGATGAATTGAGTTTCAGGTTGTAGTAATAACTTTGTGTTGTTTTTGGTTTTATTAAATCAAATTGTTTTTTTTTTCAGCATGTTTCAATTCACGCCAACTCCAAGTGTTTTATTAGAAATTGTCGCCAGTGTGCGTAATGGCCGGCGCATTCATCTGTTGGAATTTGGCATTTTACCTTTAAACTAACATTTTCAATTAAACTATTTTTTCTATGCTTATACTTAAGAAATTAGGTTTTTTTTCTCAACATTTGGTTTCATGAAGAAGGAAATCGAAAATTGTTTCTACTCTCACTCTGTCTTGCAGAAAATCTTCCTCTCGGATAATAGCCACCTAAAATACAAAAAAGTATGTTGAAAATCAAATAAACAATACCAAAACATAGTTACCCAAATTCAGAACCATTCATCTAGAAGCCCTTGAATGCCTTGTTGCCAGATGTTAAACAAATTAGTAGGATTAATAGGAGTAAGATCTAAAGCATGACTAAGACCCAAATGTGGACTTGACACCAACAAATATTGACCGGAAGGTAAGTTATCTGAAACAATCCGTTCAACTGTTACAAAATGTAATTAGTAAATCCATGCAATGTAAATAGGTATAATGGGCCATTTATAGTAACTAACCAGCCAGAAATTTATCGTTTGTTGTATAAGGATCAGTAATCAGATCGTGGTCCTCGTGTACTGGCTTTATTTCGTCATTGAAAATGATGTCATCAGGATCTGTGGTTGTACTTAAAGGAAGTAATGAAGGAGTGGTTGGAGGGGCGGGTCGATTGACTATTGAATTAATATTATTGGGAGGGCCTTGAAAAAACAGTTTGAAATCATTGTTATTTGGAGCAAATTGTCACATATGTGGGATTCTACGTATAAATCTGAAGAAGTATGTTAATAATTGTAACTATCATTCTGTTAAATATTGCCTTTATCACAGACTCTTGTGTAAAAACCTTGTAACACTATTCAAACATATTACGTTATTCCTTCTTTTGGTTTTTATTTCTGTCTACATTTTGTACCTGCCAGTTGCCGTAATCATGTCCTCTTTGTAAACTGAACAGGAAATTTTAATTTAAGTATCTACTTTAAGATATATACGTAGTATCTTCATTTATGACTATTATAAGTACCTCCGGGATTAAATTGAGGCAGCTGAAAGTTACTGAAACTGGGCAAAATCGATTGAAAACTTTGACCAATTGCGGGCAAAGTTCCAACAAAACTTTGAATTCCATCTGATAGACCTGTAGCAAACTGTTGAGGAGTCGGTAATATACCTGCAAAGGCTCCACTGAATACTCCCGTCCCAGGACCAGTAGTGCCTTTTACAGTTTTATTCAATACATCAGTAATTTTAATTAAAATTGAGTGTTTACCTGCAGGATTATGGCTAGCTCCTCCTGGCGGTAGATTAGCGGCTCCTTGAAATGGTCTATTACCCCCTCCAAACAGTCCGGCCAACAATCCCATTGCCGGTTTTCCAGGTTTGTGATGATGTCCTAAAAGTTGGATTTCTTAGTCATTATTAACAAGGTCTTTAAGACCTTGTCGCACCTAATGGTTTTTGATGTCCTCCATAGACAGGTGGATGTGCTTGGGCTTGTATGGGCTGATGGCCTCCTCCACCTCCGCAATTGATATTTAAATGGTAATTGTGTTCTACATTTAAATATTGCAAATCTAAAAAAAATCTGCCCATTACCGGATCGTTTTTGGGTCTTATATGGCCACCTCCAAAATGACATGGACTCGAATCTAAAAATGTTATTATTCTTTGTCAATAGTTGTAATGATTTTAATACAGATTTTACTCTGTTGAATTCCTGGACGTCGTCTTTTGCCTAGATGGCGCCCCTCTTGGTTGGATTCTATATTATTGGCAGCGTACGCCACTGTGACCATGAGGCACATAAATGCCCCCGTTATAGCCTTTAGAAAAAACATAGTTTAATTTCTTTAAATAATTAATTAGTGAAAAAAACATTGCCAATTACCAATTACTCACTGATTACTTTGACCTTAGTAAAAAAAAATAAATAAATAAACAATAAAATTTACACTTAATAATGAAAAAATTGTTAGTAATAACAGACTCATTTTTGTTTTTTTTAACAAATGAATTTTCACTTGTTACTTTATCAACAAGAACAAACGCTTCCGTCATAAAGAAAAACAAAACTATATTACATATTTTTATCAGGTAGGCCATGCACTGGCCATTTGCATAAAGCCACCATTAATAAGCGCAAGTATCGAAGATGGCAATGAATTTTTCTTAAAGGCACCACGGCTAAATCAATTTTCCATATTTGTTGCGTCAATTATTATTACGGCGGAAATTCGCCTCGGTGCCCGTTCAAATTAAAAATAAAAATGGCGGTATGTCAAACCAAGAACGCATACTAGACTACGTGCATTTCATTTGTTTTTTTCCTGTTTTTACCCTTGACAAGAACCTTCTTCTTTAAAACAATTGAATACATACGAGTTATTAGTGAATATACAAGAAAAAATTGAATGTCTCACACTTACTTTGATTAACATGTGTTTTGAATACAATTAAAAAGTCACTCGATTTGTTTTGTGCATAATAAACAAAATCCCCGAAACAACTGAATAACACACATTCGAAATTCACTGATTGTGAGATGCGAAAGCAGGAGAAATCTTGCAAAATAAATGCCTACAAGGTATTACATAAATTAAAAAAATAAATTTTATTATGTTCAATTACATAATCGCGAGCTAATCAAGTGTGATAAATATGCAGTTTAAACGCAGGAATGTAAATCACATTAACATTGTTATTATTTATTAATAAAAAGATCATTTATTGTTATGTTTATATAAATTCGATGATTCAGTCCAGGTGGGCCGTGAAAAATCCTATTACAAAAAACGGACAAAGTAGGCCAGATTTAACATTTTCGGACATGAAATCATCTAATAAATTAGTTCAATAACTTCATTATTACGCAATCATCCTTTTCGGGCATTATGTGGGAAGATGATGCATTTTTCAACGAAATACTCAAACAAACTGTCAAGAAAGTCAAAATAATGTATTGGAATGGTGTTCAATTGAACCATGTCTTTGATCAAGTCAACTTTCGACATCCATATATCCGAATGCCTAAATATGTTTTAGGCGCCAAATATAATTGTACTTAAACAATTCTTGCATATGCAACTGAATAATAATCTCTTCTTTTTTAAATTTTTATTAGTTAACAGATCATTATGTATATATTACTTACAGGGTGTTACAAAGACAGTACTAAGAGCTAATAATTAAAAAAAAACAACAACAAAAAATATTACAAAAAGCTTAATAAAAGTAACCGAACTATGTATATTACAACTGAAAATTTAAGTTACTTTCTGTAAGATGAGTAACCATATCCTCGGTAACCGTACGGCCGTCCCAAGTAATTCGTTCTGTATCCACCATTGCCACCCAATCCTGATGAGTAACCTAATGAAACAATTGAAGAATTAACAAAACAGTAGAACAAAAAAAAATTCCCAGACAATATGAAAATAATGAACCCAAAAACAAATATGGCGTGACATTATCACGTCCTGTCATCATCGATTGTTTTCTTTTATTAAATGGACCTCCTACTCGATCGTATTATGTTTGTTTGAAACAAAAACGCAATGAACTGAGAATTGCAATTTCTTTTTGAAAAACATTAGATTTTTTTACGCGTTTTACATACAAGACAAGGTCAGGTCCCAAGCTATTCGACATGCGAACGAGGCTGTGAATTAATTTTTCGTCTTTTTATGCGATTATTATTCATTTTGACGAGGCATGCCGTGCATATGTCATGCCAGTTGACATGCATTACTATTGCGATTGTTTTAATTTAAAATGGGTAAATAAAAATTGGATCCCTGGATTGTTGATACGTTTTATTTTACCTGCGCTACTTGATTCGTAGCTGTCATAACTAGCAGTCGAACTGCTCATGTACTCTGTTCTTTTGTTGCCTATTTCAACAACCGAATCGTCTAGATTACTACTATATTCTAGAAAAATGAAGCAGGCCATTGTTATGAAGGGGTTTTTCAAATATTTACTCAATTGATTTAGTAAAAAAAAAACATTGACAGCACTTACCAGGACCGTAGTAGTTTGATGATGAGTAATATCCAGAACCGGGTCTGCGATAAACGTCGTAATTTGAATAGCTTCCTGGGTAATAGCTGCCGGAAGATTCATAATAGCCACCACCTATGGAACTAATCAAAATTCGGTTAATAAAACTTTTATCAATAGAAATTTTCTTACCTGGGGTATCCCCCGGAATAATATGGTTGGGTGTTGTAACTATTGTAACCATTGCTATAACCGTTATAGCTACTGTAACCTCCTCCACCCAAGAAGCCGTAACCTCCTGCGGACGAAACTACGATCAAGGCAGCGACGATAAAAAGACCCTAGGAAAACAATTAATGTATATTAATATTTAAATAGACGTAAGAAACTTCACAAAAAATTCTTGGACACAACACTTGCCATTGTTTCTGTTTTCTGGAAATGTATACTTGTTTTTGAAGTTAATGTCAATGCTTATTGCTTAACATCTAAATTCTAAATGATATCGACTTTATTTGGGTGACAGTTATGTGAAGATTGGAAATCAAAACTGTGAGGTCAGTTTTTATCAATATTGTCCTTAACTGGTTGACGCAAAACATCAAAGAAATTTTGCGTATGACTTTTATGGAATTTTCTATTCTTTTACGACTTATTTTATTAGGAGAATTATGATCACACGAGGCTATGAAAATAGCCGAAATATAAACAAATGAAAAATAAAAACAAAAAAACAGACTACTTACATAAAAATAACCCATTTTTGTTTGTGAATAGAGGACTTTGTTAAGACTAAATCCTAAATTGGCAGGATGGAAATTTATATAACGCGCCTGTTGCCATCGTAACCTTGGTTCGGGATGGTTCTCCTACCACTTGGATGAAATGGTTCTCTGTATTAACATAGGGTTGACGGAGATTTCGTTAAAATTATGTAAAAAGTTATATTTACATTTTGTAAATAATCCGGCCGTTTTTTTTTTCACCGGACATTTCTATTTGTTCTTTGATAAATACATGTCTTAAAACAATATTGTTTCTTGGAAATTTGTAAAAATTAGTTTGAATATTTTAGAAATTGAGTTGGCTAGATGCCACACAATCAAGATGGTTATGTGACACAATTCTATAAACAGTATTAAAAGTGGATGTTAATTCAACCTAACCTAACCTTTTTCAAGAAAGAGCACTAAATATCTAGGCCTAGAATGTAATGGCAGAAAATAATCCTAAATCAAACAGGGGAAAAATTGAACGAACACCTAAAAAACAGCCCAAAAAACTGAATCCTAATTTAATTCTCCGTAAAAGGCAACCAGTAAAACCCCAAACTGGACCAAACGTTATCTATGTTAGTTCCAAGACTAGCACTAAGGTACTATATTAAAAATAATTAAAAATATATATTTAGAGAAATATGATTTTAGTGTCTTTTAGAACGTTGTTCTAAACTCATTGCTAACAATCATAAGGAAATCATATTATATTGCTTGGGAGCTGCAATTCAACAAGGAATTCTATTAGCTCTTCAAGTCTGTGAACGGCATATTAACTTTCAGTGTGAAACAAAGACTTTTACAACAACTTTGATAGGTTATTCAATAAATTGAAATACCAATCAACTGAAACACTAAAAAATAATATATTTTTAGATGATTTGGAACCTGTTGTTGATGAAGCAGATTATGAGATACAAAAACGCATTAATTCAGCACTAAAAATACGCATTTTTTGTATCGATCCATTAGAACAATCCACAAGTTCCGATGTCAAACGATAAAATGTTTTTTTCAGTTAGGGACGTCTCGAAATGGTTGGGCCTACACTTGTTCGTCATGTGTATTATGCTCGTATCAGTCCTAGTTTTCACCATCATATTAGTAATTAAATTTGACCCCAATATAGAGACGCCTGCTAACGATTGGTGGGTGATTTTCTCACCACTGTTTGTAGGAGACGCCCTTTGCGCATATTTTTGTGTCATTATTTTTTTGAGAATCATTCTGGAAATCACAATTAAGAGATCGATATTGAAACTATGTTGGTCAGTCACGTTCCTGACCTTGATATTTGTTTTAAATTTTTGTTATGTAAGAAACTTCTCGCTCAACTCTCACTGGACTACTCTGAAGTATTTGCCCCACTTTACATTTTATTACAATTGATTGCTTTTAGGGCCTGCCAACAAACCTGATCTAATTCCATTTATTATATATATATTAAAATATACACATCGAAAAATAAGATTTTGTCATAAAATCTTTATTCTTTTATCCAATCTAACCTATCTTTCCTATTTCATAGGCAATCTTTATAATTTGGTGTATTTATGGTTGTATAAATTATGACATACGCAAAAACAAAATTGAGGTTAAATTTCCAAAAAGTGTTTACAAGCGATTCTATAAGTTATATTTTGAGGTTCTAGGCATCTATAATTTAAAAAAATGTTGTCCATTCAGTCTTATAATAGTAGTAGTGATGAAGAATCAACAGAAAATTCGACAGAAGAATTACTACCAATTGCGGAACCAATTTCCAAAGAATTGCAAAAATTTTCCATCCAAAAAGATCTTCAGATTTGTGCCACACCTACAGTACTGCCTCCACCAGTTGATTCCGATAAAATCCTAATACATCCAGATACTAAAGAGTTGACTTTCAATCCAAAATATGATGAATTGTTTGCCCCTGTTGTGGGGCCCATAAACCCATTTAAAACACAACAAAATGAAGTTGAAAGGAACATGTTATCAGGTAAAGTCTCTTGGAATATCTGAAATTTGTATTCCAGCATCCATTTTCAGGTCATATTGAGCCAGCGCATGTGAGTGAATTTCAATTCGAAAATCAAAGACGCACCTTTGCAAGTTTTGGCTATGCCCTTGACCCTTCAGTGAGTACGGACGAGCAGGGTTTGACTAAAGTTATAGGTAGCACTGAAGAAGCGAAAGATTCAGATTTGAAAACTGTCTTTGAAAAGACACACTTACGGCCTTTGGATAAGCGAAAACGCAAAAGAAATAACAATCCTGATGACATAGACGGATTTTTAGGACCGTGGGGTGGCTACGAGGACGAAGAACGAGTATCTCGTCCTACTGACGAAGAACAAGTTGAATTACAAGAGTTGATTTCTAAAAAGAATCGTAGAGGATTTCAACCGGAAGAGAAACTTGTTGAAGAGAAAACTGTTTTGCATATTAAGGATGCGGTTGATTACCAGGGAAGGTCCTTTTTACATCCGCCGCATGATGTTGGAGTCAATCTTAAGGCTGATGCTGTTCCCGCCAAGTGCTTTTTACCAAAATCACATATTCATACGTGGACTGGACATACTAAAGGCGTTTCTGCTATTAGATGGTTCCCCAAATCAGCTCATTTATTTTTATCATCTAGTATGGATTGCAAAATTAAATTATGGGAGGTTTATAATGAGAGGAGATGTGTTAGGACCTATTATGGACACAGACAAGCAGTTCGCGATATTAATTTCAACAATAATGGAAATCACTTTTTATCAGCTGGTTATGACAGGTAAGTAGTCGTGCTGATTCTGTTGAGAAAGCCCTTTTACAGTGGTGATTTTCAGATACATCAAATTATGGGATACCGAAACCGGACGGGTAATATCAAGGTTTACAAGCCGAAAAGTGCCGTATTGCGTCAAATTTAATCCAGATTACAACAAACAACATTTATTTGTTGCTGGTACTTCGGATAAGAAAATTATTTGTTGGGATACACGGTCAGGAGACATTGTCCAGGAATATGATCGACATTTAGGAGCAGTAAATACGATTACTTTCGTTGACGAAAACAGACGCTTCGTAACAACGTCTGATGACAAATCATTAAGGGTTTGGGAATGGGATATTCCGGTGGACATGAAGTATATTGCAGATCCTACTATGCACAGCATGCCAGCTGTTACTCCTGCACCAAACGGTATTGATTTAAGTTAAAAATGTCGATGTTTATTTATGTTTTTTAATTATTTTAAGGCAAATGGTTAGCCTGTCAAAGCATGGACAATAAAATTGTTATTTTCTCAGCTCTAAACCGCTTCAAACTGAATAGAAAAAAGACTTTTACAGGTGAGAAAATCGGTTAACTGCATAAAAAGTTTTCTTAAAGTAACGATTTTAGGTCATATGGTTGCGGGATACGCGTGTCAGCTAGACTTTTCTCCAGACCTATCCTATTTGGTTTCTGGAGATGCAGATGGAAAATGTTTCATTTGGGATTGGAAAACGACGAAATTGTACAAAAAGTGGAAAGCTCATGATGGCGTTTGCATAGGCTGCTTATGGCATCCTCATGAGCCCAGTAAATTAATGACGGCGGGATGGGATGGACTTATTAAATATTGGGATTAACATACATATTTAAGACCATCTAATTGTCATTATATTAAAGTATTTTTTGTGATAAAATGTTTTTTTATTATAATCTTATAACAGTCAATTTCATTACGATTCTTAAAGGAGACTTTTACTAAAGTTCACTTTAAGAATTTAGAATGTGACAGATATGATAAATAATATTTATCATATTCTAATTTCTTAACACTTTGACTGCTACTGACGCACCGGTGCATCAGCCGATTTCTTTTGGCAATACGCCTGACGCACCGGTGCGTCATCATAATTTTAGTAGCAAAAACATTTCAAAAGACCTTATAGTTTACCTATCTATCACTATCTGAATCATTTTAAAAGTATGGAACATAAAATTATAGTAGCTTCTAGAATTAATACCTAAAATATCAATAGCAGTCAAAGTGTTAAAGAAGAAAAGTCTCATTGAGAATCATTGTAAAATTGTCTGTTAGTTTGGTTGCATATTTAAAGTAATGACAAACGAGTATGCGCGGTCACATGACTGATAGGAAAAATGACATTGTGAATTGTCAAAAAGCAACGCCATTTCTGCCAAATTTTGTTTTGTCATTGTTACAGTTTTGATTTTCTGGCCCAGTTTTTCGACTTTATTCTTGTGAGAGTGAAATAAACATTTTAAAACAATTTAGTGGAGAATCGCAAGTGGAAAATGCCGGTGAGGGTGGATCCCACATTGCCCCCGCCCGCAAATTCCAAACAGCCAGGGATCGCGAAAAGTTTGCTGTACAATGGATCAAAATTTCAAGGATTCCAGAAAAGTAAAGGGAATTCATACGAAGTTGAGGTGGTTTTACAGGTAGAATCATCGATTTTTCAAATCAGGATTGTTTAATAGTATTACGTTGGATAAACGTTTTGATATGTCATAATCTAAATATAGGTTAACACATTAATGGAAAGTTTTTAGAACGGTTTTTTGGCAACACTTTCTCTTGCAATATTAATACAATACTTTCATTCTTTTTCAGCACGTAGATGAGGAAAACTCCTATTTATGTGGTTACCTGCAAATTAACGGCTTAACGGAAGAGTATCCCAAACTGACCACTTTTTTTGATGGAGAAATTATTAGTCAGAAATATCCATTTTTAACCAGAAAATGGGACGCAGATGAGGAAGTAGATAGAAAACATTGGGTATGTTTATACTACGAGGGTTGTTCAAATAAAACCAATCTTTGGTCCATACAATAAAAGGAACAATGTTTCTTTCCCTAGGGACTATAGTAATATATCGTCTGTATTGGTGATATTTGGCCTATTCCACAGGCATGGAATAGTATTTTATGTATCTAGGGAAAAAAATCCATTCCGGCATGGGTGGTTCGGGCACAAGCGAGTGGAAGGCCGGATCACCCCAGTTGCCGGAATGATGATTTTTTCTTCCAAGGCTTGTATGTTATTTTTCGTTAAACCTGTATCAAAAGTTCAACTTCTTTTAATAAAAATTCAAAGTGAAAAAAGTTAGGTCACATTTTGAAAACTAAATAACACTTCGTTTAATATTTATGGCAGTTATCAGCTTTCGACAGGTTTTCTTCCATTTTTTCGTAAAATTTTTTTAAATATAAGGGTTGCCATTGATAAATATGATTTCGATCAAACTAAACACAAAGCTAGAGTCTCGTTTTTAGTTTGTCATCGTTCTCAGATAAATTTATAAATTAATTACGATTATTTTTCTCTCAATTACTAGCCAATAATAAGATAACGAAACGAATTTCTTCCGAACAGTCTATCTGGCAGATCTGGTTTAGAATAGTACAATTCAGGTTTAAAATATGACATTCTGAAGGATAAGGGCAGAAAAATGCTATTTTTAAACCGCCCTAAGGGAATATAAAGTTGAATTTTCGATGCAGGTTTTATGAAAAATTCTTTCAATGGATGAATAATGGTTTCTAAGACTCACTTGACCAAAGATAGGTTTCATTACTGTGACTAATTTTCACATTAAACAATATTTGCAGTCAAAATTCTCGCAATTCAGCCAATATGTGAAAACGTTTAATTCTGACAATTTCGACTATACTCAACTGAGTGATACAGACTATGTTTTTATGAGATGGAAGGAACACTTTCTGGTGCCCGATCATACGATTCGAGATATAAGCGGAGCATCGTTTGCTGGTTTTTATTACATTTGTTTTCAAAAATCTAAAGCTACCATAGAGGGATATTATTACCATCGAAGTTCTGAGTGGTAAGTCCTACCTCCAATCATGGTTAGGTTAAAATATTTAATATTTCGATTGTTTTTAAGGTATCAGTCTTTGAATCTTACCCATGTGCCTGAAAATTCTATACAAATTTACGAGTTTAGGTAGAAATATTAGTTGAGAGCAAAACTCATTTCAATTTTTTTTGGACGTTCTCTCTACTTTATCAAAAGCTTTCTCGATACAGTTTCTACTAATTTTGGTTGTCTGATTTCTGGTATTAGAGTCCATATAGTCTGCCTATCAAGTCTATTTTTCTACTTAATTTTTTTGTTTTTTTTAATTGTTTGAAATTGTTGTTTTTTATTTGTATTGTAAATAATCGATTATTTTAAATAAATCATATTCTTTGCTTAAAAAAAGTAAAATTGTAAATATTTTTTTTACTTTGCTAAATAAAAAAAAACAAACGCATTTTGTCAAAAATTTAATTTTAAAATTAAAGAGTATTGCAAGA
>JABRWK010000031.1:789319-875660 GCA_013372445.1 Hypothenemus hampei | reverse complement strand
GGAGGTAACTGTCCGTTCGGGTATTCTTTTGGTGACGTAATAACAATAGGTCTCTGGGTGGTGGTTCTATGATGGTATTTTCTCGTTGTTGTTTTGGTAGGCTTGGTACGTGGAATTTCTGGTGTGGTAAATGGATAATAATGACCTAAAAGTGCATTTTAAAGAAAATTCAATTTATTTTTTCCAAATCTTACCAGTAAATGGATGTTTGTGGTGTGGATAATGCTCGTGTTTAGGTTTATGATAATGAGGTTTCTTTTCTGGGTTCATTGGCTTATAAGGGTTCTTATCAGGCCTAGCAAATATACAATTTTTATTATGCAACCTGAAAGTATTTAAATTTTTATTACTTGTCATAAGGTCGCCTTCCATTTGGAAATCGGGGATCGTAAGGAAATCTCGGATAAGGTCTTGGTGTTGTGCTGGTAGTGGTCGTGGTGCTGGTTGTGGTAGTTGTTGTAGTTACTGTTGGTCTTATGGGGAAATACTGGGGAATTCGGGCCCATTGTTTCTGCTCACGAGAACCTAAACAATCCCATTTTAATTGAAACTTTGACTTGAATTTCGTCTGTTAATTACCATATAAATATTGTATTGCTAATTTGTCATCGTCAGGTAGTTCATACTCGAATCCATCTTTCATTTCTGAATACCAAGGATACATTAAGGCTCCTTCAACATTCGAATGGGACAAACCTAGGGAATGTCCAATTTCGTGAGCGGCCACATTGAATAAGTTCGTACCTGGAAAAATCAAATTACTATTGAATATTACGAGTTTCTAGAAATTTGCATTTAAACCCAAAGCAAACAGTAGTAAAATTTCCATTTCTAATTAAAAATTCTCCAATTGGAGAGATTAACTGGATATTCAATTTTCGAAACGAAAACAGATTTGTAGAATTTTGCTACACGTACTAAAGACAATATTTTAAAAATAGTTTTGCATGAAATAAATGATCTAAATTTACACCGTAGTGTCACTGACAGTCTGAACGTATTATTTGAAGAACTAAAATAAATCGGCCGTTATGAATGTGAACTCAGACAAACCTTGCTCACTGTTGCCGGATGTTGTCCAACTTTCGTCAGCGTCAAAATGAATATCTACGCTCGATCTTGTGCCGGTGGGGAAAAATGCATGGGCCAGAATCACTCCTTTGCCATCGAATGGAAAATTGTCTCCATGATCTCTCCTGTCATGAAAAAATACGTCCAATATCGAAAAAATTATTACCCGTTCTTAATGTTTAAAAAGAAACGTTTTAATAACGTCCTACAAAATGGCATTAAAGCTGTTAGACACGATATGAAATTTGTAACTAAAATTGTTATTGAAAAATATTGTTCGTCATACACGTTTCTACGTCAAAAAAAAATCTCATGTCAAATTTGACGCAAAAACGTGTAAACACGATCAATTTTTTTCAATAACAATTTTTTTTACAAATTTAACAAATTTCATACCGTGTCTAACGGTTTTTACAGAAAAGACATCTTAAAACTACTTTTTTTTTAACTTATTATTGACATTTTAATAACAGAATCTATAAAAAATCACCCACATGACGTGTTTAGGTGTGTGGGATAATGTTAAATTGAAATGTTTCTAGATAAAAATGATATTTTATCTAGAAAATCTTTTGAATTTGACAACATCGATTAGACGTTTGTATGGAATCTCACCTATAAAAATAAATCAGAATATCAGCTCGATCGCTGTCCACTTCCGTAAAAGTCAATTTGGAATGTTTCGACCAAACGGCCAAAGCTTTGGAAACGACATATCTCACCTCGTATGGATCCAAGTTGACGAATTGTTTCGTGCGCAAACTGAAAAACAAAAGAGTAACTTTATTAAAAGTCCAAAACTTTAGTTTCAATGTTGCCAAATTTTTAAAGAAAATAAAAACATTGTAGATGTAAGCGATTCAATCGCTCACTCAAGGAGGTTGTGATGGATTGAAATACACATCACACCCAGGTTGAGTGAGTAATCGAATTGGCTGTAAAATTTTCAATTTTTATTTGAAAAACAATTCATTTATCGTTGTTAATGAGTTTGATTTTTATTGGAATGGTTCGTTTCCATTGCTGTCTTCGATTATCGAAGGAAAATGGAAAAATTATTTTATATTTACCCCCCTGTAATTTCCGGCCGAGTTTCCACCTTTGTATATTCGTCGATTCCTGGAAAATCCGGCTTTTAACAAGTCTAGACCTTTCCCTGGGGAGGGGGCGGTTACGTGGGGCCGAATCTAATCAGACTCCCATCATAAACGACAATAATTTCCTGAATTTCGAATGATTCCGAACGAAAAACTTTACTACTATTCTTAATTTATATCTATAGAGGCAACCTATTAAACATTCCCATTTCAATCATTGTGTTCGCTCCTGGAATGTTCCGATGCTTGGATATGTGACCGAAACATTTTGATTGGCCAGTGACCCATATATTACATCGCATGGTATTCATATAATTTGAAATATTCTGTTGGTAGGAGAAAGAAACAACTGTTCACAAATAAGTGAATTAAACCGATCCGAAAAAGGTCTTTGAATAAAAGACAAAGTGGTCTATGTGAGCCCGCATTACCGCCCCCTTTCCCCCCACCATTTGCCACGATAATAAACATTTATTAAGAGGCCCACAAAATGAAGTGTCGTTAAAATTTTATGGAAAATCGTTAAGAGGACTTTGAGGTATTTTGTTCCATTACGATTGTAAAAACGAAAGAGCCCCATTTCAATATAATGCAACGCATTTTGCCTAATAATTGCGATGTTTATCCGTATTTTATGTGATTAAATTGGCAATAATGGTAAACTACATTACGTGGCAAGGCTATCCCGATTAATGTTTTGTCACTTATAGGCAAAATCAACTGTTTAAAATTACAAAAACAATGGAAAAACTTTACAAAATATTGTCAATGTATGTAGATACTGGAATACTTACAAAAAAGTCGTACATTTTTCTACACTTGTTTTTTTTTGTCTCCTAACAACAAAACACGAGGACAAAAAACAAAAGGCGCTAAAGTAAATTGCCGATACGGCTCAACGACATTGCCAGACCGCTTCAACTCAACAAGGGCACACTTGGTATGTCGAACAAACTCGCGGTCGCGTCGCATTTATAAGTTTTTCTGGAACATGCGCGCGCGCATGGAAAACCAAAATACGCCCCCCAAAAGATTACAGAATTTCTTCAAATTGAAAGAGTCGTAATAAGGATAAAAACATGGAAAAAGTGTTGGCGGTGCGATAAAAAAAAGGAAAAACTACGTCGAACTTCATTTGTTTTTCTATTAAAACCTAGCAACTCAAATCCATGGCCTTCCAGATCCGATTTAGTATTTCCAAATATCAAAACGCCCCTTTAGAAAAAAAGGTCAAATAATACGTTCAATCTATCCCAGGAGACTGACGTCGCCCCAGATTATTTTTCTACAGCGTTCTACCATCAAACAAACATCACAAGATATTTTTTTAATTGAAAACAAAACCGCATCACAATCAATTGCCACTTGTCGGGTCATCAATTAAGGCCTATTTAACTTTGTATTACGTCATAAATGTTGTTTAAAAGCTCTATTTTAATAAAGGAACGCTTTAAATCTAGTCAGCCGTTAAGAGTATATCTTTTTTAAACAGGATGCGTGCGTGTCGAATATCGTTATTTTGACAGTGGGCGGTAAAAGTTCTGATTCCATCACATATCAATTGTCCTTTTTTTATTTTAACTTTTTATAAATACACAATTCCAGTGTGGGATGAAGAAAATAGGAAAGTACGCCCCTTAAAGGGCGAAGCCACAGTGAGCCTTGATTATTATTAATTCACAATCCTTTGAAAGCTAAATTATTAAACAGCTTCTACCATCACACGAAGAACCCGTTATAAGATTTGTCGATCGATCATCTATCGATAATCGACAACCCTAAGTGGTTTGACAACGGCAACATAATAGACAGATCATTTCCTAATTACGTCACATTGGGGTTTTCACATACATATTTTCTTCCTTGTTTTTTCTCCCTTGCCCTCTGGATTTGTGTCGGTGTGCACTCGAACAGAGTGCACTTAGATCTAGCGTGGCGCAATGACGTCACCTCGAGGGTCAGGAAACGAGTACCCTCAAGGCGGCCCTGTCTAGGGAAAGGGTTTTCAATTGTCAACCGGTCGTGGCCGCCTATTGTTTTAGCATGCGGGGGAGCGCTGGAGATCATCATACTCTATGCCTATTTTGATTTGAAGTTGGCTGTGGAGGAATTAAAGTTGGAAAGTTGGCGGTGACGATAAGGAAATGGGAATCGGGGAGGGTGGGTGACTGTTGAAGAAGGGGGTGGAATTGGTAATTTTCATAATGACAGATTATATTTCTTTTTTCGATTGGGCGGTAACAGCGGATGTTATTTTTAGAAAATCGGTAATTTCCGATTTTAATGTTTTTTACAGAAAATTGAGGTGGAAATGACTTTATAGTGATGGTTGAGGTGAATAGACTTCACAGTACATAAAAAAGTTTTGACCTACTTTTTTCATTTTTAAACCAGTAGGTACCTCAAAGGTAATTTAACAAACAATTTTGGAAACGAGTTTTCTGAAAACCCTATTTTTTGCTAATAGGTAGGCGAGTTTCGCAAAAAAAAAATCCTAATTTCCCCCGTCATCTTCGCCAGAAAATGCTCGATGTCTTTAAACGAAATTATGGAGAAATTGGCGAATAAAATGCGAAAATTGAACAGTTAACTGCATTAGGCCAGAGGCAGCTTCAAGGTAAGAGCCCTCCCTTCGACGTTCAATCTTCGATTTTAATGAGAATGGAAGTTGTCTGCAGGTGAAATTTTAATTCGACCTGAACGCCAAAATAGAAATACCCACTCATTTTTTCAAAATACAACTCTAACCTCAATACCTTAATGGAGGATCCTTCAATATTGCATGGAAGCAATTTTTATTCGGAACACCTGGACAATCCATAATTAATTAATTCTGTCCAATCCAAACCAATCAGTTCCATAACAATTATTTAATTAAATTCCATTGTGCGTCCATCATATGGGTGGAAAAATTATTGTCTCTTCAATAAAAGCCCTCTTAACGTCTATCAGGAATATCCAGCTACTCGATCGTGTCCAAACCATCAGGATAAGTACGATTTTTGCCGAACAACTGATTAATTAACGGTTTCAGGTGGTAAATGTCGTGACCAGATTTGTGGCCGATTTTACATTCAATTTTTTTTCTTAAAAAGACTGTACCTAGCATGGATAATGTATTTGTTACTGAGCAGAAATTTAATTAATTTCGGAAAATCAATTTATGATTCCTGCTAGGTGGGAATAGTCATTGTCGTCTCCTGATTCGTATCAATTAATTTTCGTTTTCCCTTGAAAAGCTTTTCCAAAAATCCTGTTATAGAAAACTAGTAGACCTTACAGTAAGTGGAAGTTGGGGCGTCGAAGAATTTTTCTAATTAAAATTGTCCTCGAATCCAGGGAAACGGGAAAATCCGCACTTAAATGGAATCGAGCAGCGTGAGAAATCCGCGAGGTACGTCAAGTCAACTGTGAAAAACTATTGAATATTAATTAAATCTGAATTTAATTGCAGAAGAAACCTGCAAAACAGTATAGGATTTGGACTGGTATTTTGTAGAAAAAAATTAATTATTAAAAAGCTAATTTAANAATTTTAAATAATACATATTTTAATATAACTTGTTAATTTATTTAAAATAAAAAAAAAGTACCGCCCGAGCAGGGACTTGAACCCTGGACCCTTGGATTAAAAGTCCAATGCTCTACCGACTGAGCTACCCGGGCTCATATGAGAGAAACCTAATAACTACTTTATATATAAAGAGTTTTACGGTGAATTATGCCATCATAAAACACATTAAATTGATACTTGCTTTGTAATATATGATAATTATAAAATGTTATCAAATGTTAAAATTGCCTTGTTCATCAATTACAAATATAAACATTTGTTTAGGGTCCTATATAATGGGTACCAGTTGGTGGGCAAACTTTGCAATTAAAATCCAGCAACGAACGCTCTAGGTACATAAAAATTCAATTCTTTTAATACAAGCTATAGATAATTGCTTTTCACTTGACTATAACCGGATTTTCACTGGAAATTTGACTCTAAAACATACATGCATACATACATATATACGTACACACAAACCTTTCAACTATCGAATTAATTAATCCAATCGTAAAATGGAAGTTTTTTGCTCGTTTTTTCCCATTCGACACGGTGACAGTTGTCGATAATGGAACGGGGAGACCTTGTTTCGTACAAGTTCGAATTCTGTTCAACATGACCGGTAAACTAGCCGGCTAATAGGCAAATACAATTTTTATCACTTTGTAAGTTGAACGACCGGTAACCTGAGAAGAAAAACGATCGATATTCTACGTACATAAAGCACATTTTCAAATGGAAACAATCGATCACGTGGGCCATGGAAATAATTGCTTAGCTACATGACATTTGACATTGACGATGAAACCTTTTTCTTTCTTTCGATATTCGATTTGATAGTCGTCTTGGCACTGATCTGCTCCGATGGCGATAATCCGTTTAGCCAAGTTGAATTTGCACTAATTGCTTACTCTTAAACGATATCTAATTAAATGAGAAGAACTAATTATCGATATCGCGGCCCATTCCTATTAAATGATTTAATGTGACGGGCGTGAACGAGTAATCTAATAATCAGCTAGCAATATCGTAAGAGCGAAAATGGTAATTCTGTCTCGATAAAAGTCTCTCTCACTCTTGGGTTAAGTGCCTTGTGGGTAAACGTTTTAGTACACCTAAAGTGTCGTGCCTCATCGATAAAACCAATCATATTTCTAAACGTCAATCTTCAACATACCAAACCGCAAAATTTTTCTAATGCGTGTAGAGCTTAAAGTGTACTTTGGTGCGGTTAAATTCCATTTAAATGATCAAATTAAAGTTCCACTTACCTCCACGTCAAGTCTGTATACGGCCACTTCATACCGTGAATAGTGTATCTTTTATGACGACCCGTGGGTTCGATATCCGGCAAACCACATCTGGAAAAGTCCATAGTTCAGTTAAATACCAAATAATAATGTTCCATGAACTGTATCAAAATTGTTTTTTTCTTAAATATTGAAAATGTCAAGCAATTACCGAGGAGTCCTCATTAATTTTTCCGTTCTTTCGTCTACTTTTCCCGTTACGGGAATTCCCGCGAACTCTTGCATAGATTTAATGGCGTCCCGTAGGGATTCTTCAGTTCTCAAAGCGAAGGCGCCATCTGCCGACCTCGGCATGTATCCAAAATTCGTTAAGTAGTTTTGCTAGGAAAAAAAAGAAATCTATAATACTGGCATTTATGTCTGGACATAAAGGTGAATGCGCTCTATAAAGTTCTTTAACTAAACCCTGAACTTGTAAGATCGTAATGCCTAAAGTATATTGTGTGGTGAAAAGTTAAACGGCGCTTAAATGATCGTGCAGACAAAATGTAAATTACCTTTTAATGGGGGGTGTATGTCTGTCGATGCGCGTGACTAACGTCATAAAATTTATGATTTTTTTATACGACTCGCCTTAGCCCCATAGACCACGCCCTTGGTTATGTAGCGCCTCTAAAAATATTCAAATTTTTTCCACACTCCTGTCAAACATCTAGACTGGAAGTTTGTTATTTCAGTATCAACATTGTAGAACAGTTAATTTTAATGCCAGACCGTGTGCGTGTGGCCTAAAATACGACGGTCTTTTTGACACGCCAAATGTTGTTTTTAACCGCTATTTTATCACGGACTGAGTCATAAAAATGGTAGAAAATAATAAGGTGTCCGTTCGTATGGTTTCCTGTCTTCTGGGCGCCTCGTATCCAATTTTGATTTCCTTGAAATCGTTCTTTTCTTAATCGTCGTCATCAAATTAAATAATTAAATTTTAACGATTCAATGTGGCAACAACGCCTGAATAGAGTCACTGTTTACTCATCAAAGGAAAAAATACGACTAATTATAATTAATTAATTCTACAGAGGACAATTGAAAAAAAATTGACTACTACGATAATCGATTAGTATTCTAGCCCATTCCTAATATTTGCATATGGAAAGAGGTCAATGCAATGCCCGTGACGGGGACGAAAATAGCCAGAGAGGATTCGCCAGTGAAACTTCTTGCTTTCAGGATGCAGTTTTGCTATTCTATTTTATCTCTGTAGACAGGCTGACTGTTCCAGACGTTGCAGGTAAATCGAAATTTGTCATGTTTATAATAAATAAATTTTAATTGAGGCGTACAATAAAAGCTTCGCTTTTCTGCTTTAATCTCTCGATCTGGTTTTCTTAAAAGTTGACCCACATTTTCTCATCGCGTGTGTGAAAGTAAACATTATAATGTTCTGAAGTTAAATAAACGACTTGTTTACTCGATAAAGTTGATTAAATCGATTTGTTATTATCAGCACACATCCCTATTCGTATTGACTTAATATTCTCATCTTTGACTTTGACAACGACATTTACATAATTCAGGGGCGTAGAACCCTTTTTTTCCTCTATCTTTCGCCACTCTCGTTCTCTTCAAAGTGTTGTTTGTTTTCTTTTTAAAATGTCATCGTACGTAAGCCCAAATAAATCATTAACAACCATCTATTTTTAGGCTCGGTCTGTAAATCGAAATATAGGCGTCAAGAGTTTTTTCCCATTCTGAAATAAATGAAAACCATGTCCACATATTTCTTCTTCACTTTTTTAACTTTTTCTTATTTAAGATTACGAGAAACGTTTATTAGTTTTGTAAGGATGAAGAGGAAGTCAATAATCGACAAGCGCATTGTATTATTGTATGTATATTTTTCTGCTGCTGCTGATGAACGTTGACGATTGAATTCTAAAGATAGGCAACCAAATATAGAAGAATAAATTCATGTATTCATATGTATGTATTTTAAATAATGCATCATCTTGAAGAGGTAAATATGATAATAAAACCAACTGTACCTCATTGGAGATATTCATTTGTTTTTTTTTATTTTAAAACATACTCAACTATCTTGATTGAAATTGACAGCGTCTTCAATATACAGTTCTTGACAAACCTCAACAAGGCTTGTAAAACTGCAGTTAAAACAATAAGAATCACATTGAGTCCAGGTAGCTATGACTTCCTTGCAATGGCAACGGAATTTCTTTGTTGATATTGTTTATAAAGTACTACTAGAAGTGACTTTGTCAAAGTGATTTGTCTTTTTGCCCTTGTCTAAGCGTAATAATTGAAAGTTTTTTTAGAGTTTCTAGCATCAAATTCAAAAATACTTAAGTCCTGAGGTCATAAAAGAGAAAACATTGCTCAACGTCATTCTTATGTACATTTTAGTCATATATTCTTCACCGTTGATCCACATATTATTGGCTCATCAGTACAATGTCAAAGGTGAACTTTGTTTGTTTTATTAATGCTGCTTTAATGTCGCGGCGCTTCCTGTTTAATGTTCAATTACGTACTACTTGCGCATATTAAAAATGAAAAAAAATCTATCCTTCGAGCCGGATTTGAACCAGCGACCTATGGATTACTACATACACTCTTGTGAGTACCACTACAGTCCACCGCTCTACCAACTGAGCTATCGAAGGTTACGAGCAAATTGAAATTTTTAAAGATTTTAGACCATGTAACCCACTCAACAGCCACTTACATTGTTCGAGTACATTTTCAGATTAATTAATAGTGGGCACTTTAATTAAAGTATTCTTAGAACCGAACACAGTATTCTGTACCCAGAGACGATTTATATTTTATTGAAAAGATGGTTAGAGCAGTTAAAAGTGAAATTTATACCGCTCAAACCATTTCTAAAATATAAGCGTTTTTCGAAATCTAACAGGGGTATTAAACTGTAATGTGGTGATCATGATTAATACAATAATTTTCATTCCGCTTTATTAATTACATACTATTTATATTTACTAATGTATCAACCCTTCTTCAATAACAGTTTATGATGACATCATGACCCTTGAACATGTACTGGTCTCAATTGTTACAATATTAGCTGCTTCGAATTTTTTGTACATCTTTCAAAGTGCTAAATTACCATATAATGACTGTTATCGTGGTCAATAATAAAGATAATACATTGGATCAACTGCATGGTAATAAATATAATTTTTTTATAACCTTGCATTATTTTATTGTAGTTCGAATGCAAGAATTGTTTTACGAGTGCATTAACACGCATAAATTATAAAAGGAATCTCGTAAAAATGTACTCGGCTTGTTCAGATCAATGACGACACGAACATCATCGTGTCGCTTTTAATCGAGCCGAAAGTCAATAAAATTTGCTCGGATATTATACATATTATAAATAAACGCGGCGATCGTTAATATGTTGCTAAAGAGTTAATTGTTCGTGGCGCCTTGTTCTGATAATAATAAATTTATGAGTGGTAATGGTGCAACTGAATATGTAGATATTGACGTTTAACAGGTAGTACTGCTAAAGCTGCTCTGAAAACGGTTTCGAAAACTTGTTCTAATTGTAAGGGGGTATTTTAAAAGTTCCAATTCCAATAAAAAAAAGCCAAGCATAATTGCCAAAAATCTCTAGATAATCAATCAAAAACCGACTATTTTTGGAATTTTGTGGTAAAGTAAAAAGAGATACAAAAAAAAACACAAAAAAGAGATAGAAAGAAACGTGCCTGGATCATAACGACTCTTTACCATAAATTTATTTCCCATTTTCTCAATGTAAATCTATTTGTTGCCTGTCACTTTATAATATCTATGGAGACAATCAATACAAGTCTGGCGCCATTTGTGGTTGCAAACAAACGGTCTTTTCTCTTTTCGCTCGGCACAATTTCACTTCGTCTTTTATGCAAAGAAGTAAAAAAAACAATTACGAGGTATGATCAAACAAATCTACGAGAATTATTCAATGAAAACACATTTGATCTAAATGGCAGCAATTTCGTTGTCATGGCAACAGCAATTGAAATAATGCAACACGGAACATAAAAGAAGACGTTTCTAATTAAATTTGGAAAAAATATTTATTATAATAGTATAGGCCTGAACTGGGCCTAATAAAATATTGTTTTTCTCACCTAAATGACTAGAGTTTTGATCAAATTAAAATTTAACTGGTCTCAGGAAAGGTAAGATACACTATGAGATCGTGAAAATAGAAAAATCTTATTTTGGTGTATTCGTAAGCAGTATATTCTCTTGTTTGGTCTTTCAGTGATCGATTCGATGTTTTCAGGGATGCAATATATTTACTATCAAGTTACGATGTCATAAAAATAATAATAATTTTTACTACTGTGAACATGTATGTATATATGCAGTTAATATTAGAAATCTGCTCTCCTGCTCCCACTACTGCCTACCGTCCTGCCGGAAATACATTGCAGTCCCACGAATTTTCCTGGAATTCTTGCCTGGGCCAACGCGCTCGCCTCGTTTCGCAACAGACCGTGAATTCTTTTAATAAGAATAACATGGAATTCGAACCTAAAACTCAACTACAATACTTGCATTTAAAACACATTTGAAGGATTTTAGAATAGTGAAAAAACAACTAGCCTACACACTATCTCGTATCATATGTAGAACTGGGCGATTTTCCGGAAACATAAAGGTGACCATTCACGGAGCGATGATCGTTATGATTGGTCGCTCGAATGCAGTGAGAGGCAATAAACAAAAAATTAATTAAAATATGTACATATTATGTGGGGACACGTTTCCTTTTCCTAACTACTTTGAGAATATTAAAATCGACCTAGACGATCTTTCTATCCATTAGATTTTCAATAAACACAAGATTAGTAATTTCGTAATTTTACATTATGATAGCCTACTGTACTTTTATCTCTCATTGTATATTGAGCGACCAATCGTAACGATTATTGCTTGTTGAATGGGTACCTTAAGAGTTGTCATTAGAGCTGGAACAAAGTTGAACTTGGAATTGAAAATTGCATTCGCAATTTGCATTTTAAATATGCGGATATGAGATAATAAATTGATTAAAAAATAGACGTATCATAAAGAACTCGACACGTGGGACTCAACAGTAGAAGAAAAAAAACCAATCCTTACGAGGCCTAAGCTAGAATCCATATTAAATTAACCCACTTTCCCAATTTGGACGCTTGGAAATCGGCTAAATTGAATCATAAATGTCGAACGGTCCATCGCAAAAAACATCAAATTAAAACAATTGACCTTCCTTCGAAACAAAAATGACAAAGGCCTACTAGTTTACTACTTATATCAACCAGGCCCTAGGGCCAAGTTTTACGCTAACTGCCACGCCGTCCTACGCCTTTAAACAACGGTCTGAACTGTCTGCAAGTGGTATTTTACCACATTTTAAGGCGTTTACACTAACACTCTGCTGGACTCTTTGACTTGATAAATAATGAGGTGTGTATTATCAACAGGGTCAGCGCCCTCTCTCGGGGGGTTTTTCTTTGAACATGAAATGTCATCGAGGACCGATCAAATTTGTTTGCAATTTGCTTTTTTATTTTTGGGTCGCACGTTATTCAAAATGAAATCCGCTCCGAAACGACAACCGTTTAGTGGGTAGGAGGGGAGAGGTCTGGGCAGTACGAGTCAAAGCAAAAAGAACGGACGGGATAACGGATCCATGAATGTTTTACCAAATAAGTCGTCCTCGTTTATTTGAATTTACGATTATGCAATTACAATCTGGCAACAGGGCGTTCATTGTCATTGGTGTATATGTGTGTGTGTATGTGTGACTGTTCATTTTTTCAAAACTTCAAACTATTCTGTACGGGGCAAGGCCCTTTTTATACGGCCCGACCAGTACCATATACGTCGTTTATATGGAACAATTGGACAGTCTACTTGGTGCAAAACGAGATCATAGCTAGCCTTGAACCGTCTGAAAATGGACGAGTATTCGGTAAAAAAAAACGAAAACAAAATCCATTGGCGTACCCCGCGGATATGTACCGATATTTTTATGACATTCCGTCAATATTTAATTATCACGCCTATTCATTCTGACAGATATCGATAATTAAGAAAAATCGATTCTTAAAGCGGTATTTATATTCCAATATAATTTCCATTAAGAAATTAACAGTTTTTTTTTTTGAATACTAATATTAACGATTTTTGCGAATACATATATGTTAAAACAAGTTTTCTCGAAAGCGCAAAGAGATACGAAGGTAACTCTAAAAGTTTTTACAAAAAATGAAGCTATAGAATAAAAATATGAGGAAACTTTTTTTGGATTACATCCAGGAAAAAAAACAATAGGCGCCGAAGTGGATTGCAGAACGTAAGTATTCTAGAACTGTTATTCTTGATTTTTGAAGAATATCCCAAATGCATTCAACATGACCATTCAAGTAAGGAAATTTCGAGTAAGCCAGCTTTAACACGTTCAGTACCAGTGTATCCTTTTCGATACATTTATAATTAGTTAAAACATTGTGTATCTAAAAAGATACATCGATTAAATTTTGTTTTTCGCTGTATGAGGAGCAGACTTTCAAAATGCGTTTTGTCCAAACTTTCCAATTTTGAACTAATGATTGCATATAGTAAATAAAACCGACATCTATCTTTTAATCATACTTTCGAAGTCTAAAATTTATTTTAAGTTACTTAAAATCAGCCCCAAAAAATGAGCAGACTTTCAAATTGTATTTTGTCCGTGATGCAAGGACAAACAAAATGCGTTTTGAAAATTTTGTTATTTGGACAAAACGCATTTTGAAAGTCTGCTCCTCGTATATGTTATTAGCGCAAACTTTACGTACATTTTATATGGGAAATTATAAGTTCGGATCTATTAAAACTTCCTCTTAAATTGGGCTGTATGTTAAATAAGTTTGTGTAAGATTTTCATATAAATAAAGATTACTGGAAAAATATTTCTTCAAATGGCGAAAATTCGCTCTGGAGACTTGGCGTTGAACGTGTTAAATTGGAAAATCAAAAACAAGACTTAATGAATTTTGAAATTTTTCAAAATAATACTCAATTTTCTAAAAAGCTATTCATTTTTGAAAAAAAAATAGGAGAGTGTAGAACGTAAAAAATTATTTGATACGATTTATTTGAATTAAACGGTAATTTTTGAATAAATCAAACAGAAAAACGACAATACATTAGTGTATAACAACTTAAGGCTCAATCAATCCCGACTACTATTTAACGAAAATTACAAGTTGAGATTATTGATAATAGAAACAGTACCATCCGTAGATATACAGAAATGTCTGTATGAGTTCTTCAGTACCTATCAATCCTACTACATTTTAGAGCTGAATATCTGACAGAAAGCCCTGTACATTGTGGTAAGTCTATAGGTTGATGAAAGGCATTACCAATGACACAAATGTCATTTCTCCGCAATGTTGATTGATACATTATGTTGATGAAAACTTCGTCTTAAAAATTCCCATACGTTAATACGTCACAACTTTATATTTTTCAAATTTTCTCGGAACCCAGCAATTCGAATTCGGATATATTTTGCGTTTTATTATTTTCAATTTAGAGAATATTTCAAACCAATAACCTTTCAATTTGATTAAGGATGAGCAGCTCTTATCGATATCGTTGATTTCGATTCCCCTGCAGAATGGAAAATTTGTATTATTCAATGATGAGTAACGTAAAGTAACATATTTATTAAACAGGAAATGGGATTCCTATTTTTGGGGGATTCTCTTGGTCACTTTAACATGATGATCTGCGATTTCTCAACAGTTCTTAGTCACTGACGAGTAGTAAATTACCGAATATTTTATGAATGAATGACACACGTACACGTTCCACTAAATATATATCAATAACCGTTATCGATTCAATAATCGGCTATTTTACCATATCTGGATGAATGGGACGTGATTTTTCTTCTTTTAATATTAATAATGACACATTAGGAAATAGGTTAATGAGTAGTATACGACTTTTGTTGCAATAGTATCAATGATTCATATTGTCTTTGTAATGCTTTCTTTCATTCCTCGAGTGGTTCCGAAGTGAATCAGACAGAGAAAAAATCACTGTTTCGTAAATCCAAATAATTAATCATTTAATATGCGTAATGCGTCCACAGGGACTACCGTTTCATTTCCACAGAAATATCCGGTCAAATACGTGCCCTCAATGGGTGTCTCTCCCCCCTCTCTCTTTCTCTCTCTCTCACTCTCTCAATCTAGTAAATGCAACTTGTTTTTTCTCTAGCTTTGGATAATCGAACAATGGAGCAGCAACCCATTTTACCATAAAACTTGTTGCGTGTTATTTTAGAACAAAGAAATTTACAATGAGCAATACAAATAAAAGAAATTCAAGGTTTACCCATTAAATTTTCGTTAAAATAGTCACACTGACTAGGTGGCATTTTTTGGTAAACTTGGCAACTGGACCAATTCTGACAGTTCACAAAGACCGAGTGACGAAATTATCTCGTAATTCAGTTTCCGCTGTTGCCAGAGATAGAAATTTAAATTGGGCCATTCTAGCTTTATCTCTAGATAACCTCGTCTTTGAATCAACATCTTCTTCTGCTTCGGTCTGTTGACTTTGAATAAATAATAATAAAAATATAGTTAATGTTCATTAGTAGATAAAAGGAGTGCTTTTTCCCATCAGGGCCGATCCTAGTAGGTCATTTTATTAAAGTATTCAGGACGATTAATTAATAAAATTTCCTTTCAAGTGCAAAACAGGCAATTAATATTATTTTTTATTGAGATGTTATCGCCTTTTATCACTGAAGTGAACACTGAAGAACTGGGAGCGGGAGCCGTTTAAACAGTTGACAATCGAGCGCATCCTGCTTGTTTCAAAAGGTGAACGGACGAAGCGGGCGAGAGGGAAAAAAAGGGTCACTACGCTGATGAATTATCATTCAAATGTTGATATCCAGGTACTCTTTTTATTTAGAAAATAAAAAACCAATTCTTACCAAATTTCCGTCAAGAACTTCACGTTTAAAAATCCTGGTACCGTTGTCGTATTGAGAAGAATAACAATCACCGGTCGTCACAATTAGAAATAACGTAAGAAGAACAGCAAAGCACCCCTTGATACAATTGCACCCTGTAACAAGTGAACGACACCCGCACTTGGACCACAACATCTTCCTACCGTGGATAATCGTCTTTTGTTTTTTGCGACAAAGAAACGACATGTTGTTAACTAGGATCTCTCGCGAGTCACCCACTCACACTTTTAAGACCGCAATAGAATTCAGAAGGGTATTTTCCCAAACAACGCTGGCAGCGTGTGTAGTATACGCTACCGCTCAATTGTAAAATTCGCGGCCATGGGCATTATGCTGATGTTATTTTACGTAACAATTTGTAGAAAATAAATATAACATAATTGATCACGGGTCGAATAGGAAAAACAAAACGAACGTTGTCGAGCACCACGGCCTACTACTACTAACCGCGGACAGGCCTCGGAACAACTGAAAATGAAATCGAATCTGCCTTGTGAAGTTCTCGTCAGCGTTGTTCAGCTGTTTTTCGTGCCGCATTCGTGTGTTTTCTTTGCCCGTCGAGTTTAACCAACCCCCTCAAACAATATGGGCGTCGGGACGTCCGTCTGGCACGTCTCGACGCTGCTCAGCTGATTTTTCCCTATAAAGGTGCACATCAAACAGACAAAATTGTTTTTGCATTTAATGGTCAGCGACACGAAAACAAAAGATGTTGAATGCTTTGTTCGTTGTGTTTTACAATTTTCAAGGGTGACTTTGATAAAAAATAACATTGTTAACGGATTAATAATAATAACAATATTAAAATACGTGATTTATCTTGTTCGATCAATTTTAAACTTCACTCTTTGATTATTTCATAATTTTTCTCAAACAATGAACTTACGGTTTTACATAATGTGTATCGTTACACAACTGTTTTTTCAAAACTTGTATAGAATATAGGCCTTTTACCTTAAAGACAATGAGCCTTATTATAAACCTTAATCAGTCATAATTAACGAACCTTAATAAAACGTTTTATTACCGCTGAAGTATCACAGAAAGGAAATATACTGTCGTAAAATGTCTATTTTGAAAAAAAAACCTTTATTTTATAAAGGCCTGACAGACAAAGAAGGTATACAAATGTTTCAGTAAAAATGGGGTTCAAATCAAGTGGGTAAGGCGTTCCTTTTGCATTACAATCTCCACCTTAGAGGCAGGATTGTAACACATTCCATGGAAAAAACTTTATTAGGTACTGTTATATGACATGGTGTTTTACATAACTGTTTACCATATAAGGGATAAATTGAAAGGTCACTAAAAACACTTTCATTTTCTGTGAGTGTTAAAGCAAAAATATTGCTTTTTCCCCGATTAATGCATATGAGTGTAAAAGAACGACTGTCATTTTATCTACATAAATATGTTTCATTTTTCTATTTTTATAAAAAAATCAAATATGTATACGAGATAAAAATTGACAGATAACGATGATACTCGAAAGCTCGAGGCCAAATAAGACCCGCAATAATTGCACATAGAGATCGAAATAACCGCGTAATTAAATAATAAATACGTTTGCTCCATCTATATGGGTTGATAGTCGAGAATGGATGGCGTCTAAAAAAATTATTAATGTCGTAGGCGTGTAGACTGCATTATTTGCATGTTAATTGGATTTGAACGGACAACACCAATGGAATTTTTCCATTCAAAAGACAGGGAATTATTTCCAGTTTAGGATATGCATTGGTGCGGGCAGTCAATTCAATCTTTATCCTTTGAGTGAGAAAAAGTGCATTGAACCTCCGGATATTCGTCCTGCCCACAACGGGAACAGCTTCCGGTTGGTAAAAAATTATATTCAACCCATCAACAGTGTCAGAGGGCGAATTAACTTCAAATTTATCTCTTTATGGATATGATTAGCAGACATTACTTTTGACATTTTCAAAAAATTAAATTAATTTTATCACATTTTACGATTTCGTATTTAACTTCATTTCGATTTATTGGTGCTAAAAGGAATTAACTTCAAGCTAACTTTTTAAAATCTCTAATGCCTTGCAAAATGCATTTATTTGAAATGTAATTTAGGAGGGAAAACATTCCTAAAGGTAATTATTTGATTCAGTCCTTCACAGATGGAACCATCACCTGGAAATATGCTTATGTAAAAATTACATTGTTAGTTTCTTATATTGCTCATAGATGGCCTCATGGGTTATCGTTCCTATTGATCAAAAAATAATAAATTTCAAATAAAATACCACATTTTTCAAAAATTGCCTCTTCTTTTGTAGTTTAATTTAGTGCACGGACTGGATAGTTTTTCCGAAACAAACTCAATGGATGATTATATTCAATACCAATTGTAACAAAAATGACATTTTATACCTAACTTCACTACTGTTTTTCTACTGTCCATGTGCCGTCTTGTTTGTGTCTTGTTCTAGGTTCAAGTTTAATTCTGGATTGAGCTGATTTTTGACAACGTTCTAGAAAGCATTTTAGTCTAAACGAAAAGGAGAAAGTCATGTCTAAGGTGTGCATTATCTGTACCGCTAATGGTATTTATAAGTGTCCAATTTGTTATGTCTATTAGTAAGTATTCCTACATATTCAACCGCATTTTTTTACATAAAATTACTTTAGTTGTTCATCAAAGTGTTGCAAGAAACATCGGGCCGATGGGTGTGAACTCCTCCAACAAAAAGAACCACCTCAAGAACCCCCTCAAATGCCAGAAGCCTTAAAATCTTCAGATGAAATTCCAAGTGATAGGTTACAATTGCTAAGTAAGGATAAATTGTGCGAAAACAGTCATATTATTATCAAGAATATTTAGATAACCATAAAATCGTATTAAACGTTAATGAATCACTATGTTTCTATTTCAGAAAATAGCGATGCAGTTAAAAGTCTGCTTTCCAATCCTCATTTGAGGGACTTGTTGGTCACAATTGACAATGCCGAAGATTTTGAACAAATTATTCAAAAAGCCATGCTAGAGCCGATATTTGTTGAGTTTGCAGACGCTTGTATTAAAGCTGTAGAGCCTCAGGAGAATGCGCAGGATCATACGTAAAATTCTATTCCAGTTGAATAAATTACTTTTTTGAAAAGTATAATTTGAGAAATCAAATTGTACAAATCTGTTTCCTGTTTGACAACGTAAGAACTCAACTTAAAAAGTTCTTTATTGTAGCTTAGTGCTTATTGTTAATTACATTTACAGGCATTTTATACGCATTCAAAATACTGTATTTGAATTTAATGGGAACTAATTGACTAGCATACACAGTTAAATACGAAAATAAATTACTAAAGAAGTACTGAGTTCAATCTTTATAATTCCCAATGGAAAATTTTCTTATTTTCAATGACGTAAGAATGGAGGTCACTTGGAATGGACACATTGTAAAATTCACGGGCTAAAGCCCAGTAGCGTCTTCGCAAATGATGAGCACTGGATTTTGGTTGTCGGTTTCGAGTAAAGATCCCCTTTTTATTCCCTCCAACACGGGTATAGTCTGATTAAGTACCAAAAATTAGTAAATACAAACTTCTAATATGTTTGGATTATACCTTGTTTAGTTTTAAAGTCTGCAAAGTTCCATATAAATTCTCCTATAAAAAATCCCTGATTTCTCAAATGATCAAAAGCTTCAAAGTGTTTTCCGAGTAGATTCACTTGATATTCTTCGGACCAAATGAAATCTGGAAGCTGAAAGGATTTTTAAACCGTAAAATTTGCTAGATTTAAAAAATGTTTAAAACCAACAAAATGTAGTCCTTCTAAAGTGTCTCCTCCATATTCCTGCATCATAACTGGTTTGTTAAACTTGTTGTTCCAAGCAGTGGCTTCATTAATGACTTTTTGAAGAACCACATCTAAATTACCTTCGTTCGAGTACCAAGCATTGTAACGATTAAAACTTATAATATCCACATATTCTGACTAATAAACAATACATTATTCGAATGAAATTAATATTCATGAATGCTTACTGACTGAACTACATTGACACTTTGTGCCTCTACTATGGTAGTTGGCCTGGTAATATCCAGACTTTTAACATGTTGAATTACTTGCCTAAATTTGATGTTTATTAGCATACGAGTGTTTTAATTGAACGAGTTAACCTGAAATAGTCTTTTGCAGCTGGAAACTGTGTCCTTGGCTCATTGGCTACTGACCACATAATCACTGCTGGCCTATTTTTGTCCCGTTTTATCAGCTCGCTCAGTGATATTTTATGTTTGGACAAGAGACTTTGCGAAAAAATTCTGTAAGAAACGATAATGTGGATTTGTTGGGCATTTTTTTCTAGAATACATACTCAATATTTACAGCTGGACACTCGTCTATTATCATAATTCCAAGTTCATCAGCCAAATCCATGATTTCTTCTGAATAAGGATAGTGTGAGGTCCGAAAAGTGTTTGCACCCACCCATTTTATTAAATCAAAATCTCTAATTATTAAAGGTAAGTCTAATCCTTTGCCTCTGATATCAGAATCTTCGTGCTTTCCAAACCCATGCAGATACAAAGTTTTGCCATTAATTAATAGACTTTTATTGGTCCATGATAGTATTCTTAAACCAACCGGTTGTACGTATTTGTCTATTATTTCTCCATAAGTGTCCAATAGTTCTACCTACAAAGTCAAATTAAGTAAACATAAGTGTATTTGTGTGGAAAATTACTTCCAATGAATATAAATAGCCTGGATCTGGATGCATTAAATATGGCCACCACAAATTCGGACTTTCAACGGTTAGAACCCCTGAAAATTCAGCTGATTTTTCCTCACTTTTCGTAATTAAGGTTTTTGCTTTATCCAGTAATGTGACTCGACATTTTACATCATGTTCTCCTTGAATTGTGATGTTGTACTTGAGTAATGCTACAAAAAATAAACTTGAAGATCATTAGAAAAGAAATTTCCAAAGGTAATAGATATGCTGAGGGAACATAAGAATTAAAGAAATGATGGAATCTGAAAATATGTCATGTCAGTTTCAATAGTTCTAAAAGATGATGAGAACATGAATGAATAATTAACAATCAGTACTCTAAAAATCTAAAGATGTTTAGAAGAATAGAACGGTTCAGAAGTACGTTTTCCATATGGTTGTGAAGAAAAAGCATTAGAAACTGTGCAAAAGATTTTCTGGTGAAAAAAGTCTAGATTTCAAGGATAAAAAGCAATCAGAAAGTTTCAAAAATGCCAAAAACAATGAAGTGTTACTGAAAAACGAAAACTTAATTCCAATATGGTTTTTGAACGATGAAGTACCTCTTTGATTGCTGGCTTCCAAAGTAACAACGGTAATATCGTCAATGTAAGTTTTTGGCGTAGTATACAGTTTAATTGGCCTATGAATTCCTGCATAATTGAAAAAGTCAAAGGTGATAGTCTGTTGTAAGCGCCCACTGAAATAAGTCGTAGTTTACTAACTATTCTGTGCTAAAAATGAGCCTTTTTCACCTTTCTAATTCTACTATTCGCCCTTGTGGTATCGTATCGGGCAATAAAGTGTTATCTACAGCTACGGTAATACGGTTCTCTTTGCCATATTTCAGATAAGCGGTTGTTTCACATACGAATGGTAAATGTCCAATTTCGTGACTCATTACTAATTGTCCATTAATCCACTGGAATGAATATAATTGAGAGAAAATTGGAAAATGATTACGTAATCTTACCACTTGAGCTGCATAGTTCACAGATTCGAATCTTAACCATACTCGTCCCGAATCAGACCAGAATTTTGGCACGAAAAAAATTCGGTCATACCAAACAAGACCTACATGGTCTCTAACCCGCCAATCAACAGTAATGTCATTATAGCTGGATGGTACTGGCATTTTTATAGCTTTCACGTCTGGAATCTGAAAATTTTCTTCATTTGAATTAACAATTGGGCACGTTGGCTTCATATGGGATATTACATCTTTTAGGTCTCGTTTATACCAGTGCTGTTCGAAACCTATCAAAGGATTTCCTGAGAAATTAACACTTGGAGCAACAAAATTCCATATTCCATCCAATACGGTGACTTGTCTGCTTTCAGACTCTCTAGGATACAAAATACCACCTTTATGAATAGAGGCTTTACAGCACGTTTTCAGGAACATCAACCCGACAAGTGGAACAACGTATAGTAGTTGCATAGTTGCTAAAAAAATGAAAAACGAACACTATTTGAATATGACGTTGGTACGTTTTTAGGCGTGTGCATTGAACTTTTTCGTCTTAAATCGCGAAATAACAACAACGCCTACGTCGGATTGGCGTCGAAAAACGACTGAATCAGGATCTTGCCGGTACGGAGGCTTTTTAAATAAACCAACATTTAAAGTGGCCGCCTTTTATACCTGATCTGATTGATGATGGATTTTGGGGGCATGTAGTAAATTGTTTTGCTAAAGCGGCCCAATTTACTGCTTCGAATTGCTTTCTGTAAGTTGTTGTTTTCAATTTGCAATTTTTCCATTTGCTTTATCCGGTAATATTTGCAGAAAAATAAAAAAAAACATGTTATGCAGATTGAATTTATAAAAATGCAATTTTCCTCTTTGATCTATGAACAAAGGCAATGTAATTACTGCCTCTCGGTAATCAGATAATATCTATCGAAGTTTTATTTATTTGTTTGAAGATGAAACCTTGAAATTGGTGATTTATTGCCTGTAATACGAGTGTCGAAGACCTGGATGATAGTCTAGAGGTGAAAATTTACATAAGTATATAAAAATCGGTAGCTTCTTCTTAGAAATACATATATGTATAAACATTTAGCTTTAAGCAGTCCAGAAAAAAAATCGATATGCAAAAAAGAGAAGAAATAAAAGTTGTTTAACCTGATGGAGTCAATAAACTAACAAATTTCTATATAATGTATGATAGAAAATTACAAATAGTTGTTTCTTTGGTCTCAAATTTGTTTTAAATTGAAGATTGAACAAAAAAAATATTATTTTGACTGTAAACTAGAGCAAAACAGTTCAATAATCATTAATAATAAATCAAATTACATCATGTTTCAACTGTTAAAGAAAATGTATTGCTTCAGATAACCTTTTCGTAACAGTTGAAGAAATTATTTATTAGAAATCATACCTTAAATACGATTCCTTTGAATGTTTTATTCAATGAACGCACTGGGATAATGATACCGATAGTAAGGAAATTATACCATTTACCGCACCGGTTTTATCGGGTGCAATGAAGATAACTTTTAATGGTACCTAATGAACGTTTTGGATAAGAAACAAACCAAGTAAATGATATTTTTTTTGCGCCACTTCAGCATTTTAAACTCAAAATAGAATATGATCTCGACGATGTACTATTAATTATTGAAGAAAAGGAATCTTTGGGTATCAAGAAAATGAAAAAAATATTTGACGCAAAGAAAGTTGAGTTAGTCTTAGCCGTAATTTTCGATAAAATCTTAATTTCTGTATGAACAAAATAATCTTAATTGTTCATTAAGAATTTGAAAAATAAAATAAGAACATTAGCAGCGGAAATTGAAATATTTGGATGTGGTGAGTGAGCTTAAGATCTATCAAGGCTGAGAATATAAAAAAATACAAAACTTTTATTGTTAATGAATGTTTGTTTTTTATTTAAAAAAAGAAAGGTCTACGTCTATAAGGAAGGATCACCAGTGGGGCTCCAATAAAACGGGGTCCTCCAAAACCTCTTCCGAAACCACCTCCAAAACCAGGCCCAAAACCACCTCCAAAACGACCACGGCCGAAACCACCGCCAAAACCACGTCCACCTCCGAATCCACCAAAACCTTGAATATAAACATTTCAAACAAAATATTATAAAAATTACATTTTCCTACCGCCCCTGCCACCTCCAAAGCCTGGATCTGCCACTGGGGATCTTTTATTTCTAGCGATTTCAACGTTTTGTCCTAAAGCTGATGCTTTTTTAAACATTTCTTAATTAATATTATATGTATTACCCTTATTGTGATCTTCAGTGCATTGAATTCTTGAAACTTTAACACTTATGATGATGAGGAAAAGGAACACAACGAAAAATTGTTGAGATTTCATTTTTAAGCTATGATCAATTTCTTACTTGAATGTCTCTTGATGAGATGCTCGTATTTATGTAAAAATCTGTCAATTAGCATGCCTGAATTTGCGCAATTTTTTAGCAACTCGCTGAAAAATCCCCTTAGATTTTGTTTATCACTCTTCTAACGACTCATACTTGTTTATTTGGTAAAATTTATTTGGATGTAATTTATTTATAGGAAAATTCGGTATTAGATCCGGTATTGAAAGTCCAGACGTGGTTCATCGACATTTTTTTATTAAAAATTTCCTTTTATATACACGTTTTAAAAGAATTAATACACGCAATATACTGTATATAGTAGTTATTTACAAACATTTCTTCGTATAGGCACATAATGTAAATATACAACCAATAATACTTGATAATTTCTTCAATAAGTATACATATACGCCGGAACATCTTAAAAATAATTATAATTACAATTTTTAAAGCGTATTTATCTCGTTTTCTTTAACAATAAAATTACGTTTTCGCCTGTAACTTTACATACCACAGTCATGAGTATTCTAATATAATAGTATTTAAAGCCATTACAGAAGAGACAACTGAAAAATGGCACTGGGAAACGTCCACCATTTTATCCAGAACCACTATAAGTGAGCCAAAATTTCCATTTCGGACGGAATCTCCCTAATTTGAACTGTGGAATTATTATCTTGAGTGCTAGATCCACTCACAGTGACAATTACAGGATTTTGATCACTAGTTTGAACTATTGTGACCAAATTCCCGTCTTTTGTACCATCCAGCTCGTTCTGGCTGCCCTTCAAGAGCATTCTCAAAGGGTTTATGGGGTCTGGCACTTCAGGATCCATTTTCAAAGAATCCAAAGTAATATTATCTAAAGCTATATCCTCTTCAGGTCCGCCTAAGATGTTTACTACATTCACCACCTGTCAATGTAATTCAAGTTACAAAAAAATAGTTACTTCAAAACCGTATCTTACAGATTCTTGATTAGAGTCCGACATGGTCAAAGATGGATCTCTAGAATGCAATATAGAACCATTAGTTAGAGTCCCCGGACGATTAGAGCTGTTCTGCGATCGATAAGAAGGTGGGCAACTGTATTCCGATTGATTCACTTCTCTTCTACTAGACAAAGGAGCTCTGCAAGGTAAATTAAGTTTCTTAAATGGTCCATTTAACCCTTTCTAAGAATTTTACCTTAATAAACTACCCGCGTGACTTCTATAAGTAGGCGGAGGCGACACGGCGTTTTGCACTCCGGCCTGAATTTGAGGAGTATTCCCTCTATCTAGTAACAACAGTCTTAGTCGGTATTCCTGCATAGAAGCTTGATAACTAGGTGGTGGCGGCCTATATTGGAATTCTGGATACATCATAGCCGCGTAAGGATGATGAGGGCGACCGTACGAAGGGGGTAATCTGGGCACGAAACGTCTGGCACACACGTCAACGGATTCCGTGGATCCCAGACCTAACATTGATCGACAAGTTGAGGAATCATGTGACGTAAGACGCCATGCGACACCACTGACTGTGATCAACACAATACCCACACCTGGAAAAATACTCGTGTGAGACGCCACTGGTTAAGAAAGTATCTTTTTACAGTTGGGAAATGTAAATTTAATACTTTTACATGGTAATTCCAAAGTACATATTTTCGAAAGGTTGAAAAGCCCCTTTATCGTTGAAAATAAGTTATTTATGAATAGACGCTGAAGAAGGAGACGTCGTTTTGATTTCCGACGTCGCGACACTTATTTTCAGCTGCTTTATTTAGAAAAAGAGCAACGCTCTTAGAACTTCCCTTTGATTAACTAAATTTAGTAGCATTTTGTTGAAGGGTTACCGACCTATCATAAGTAAGGACACTGTCAGATGATCTCTTCCTGCTGGTCGCATCGCTCCGAGGGCTGTACCCACTAGAACACAACAAACAGCCACCAGGGCTATCAGGGCGATGAACCAACGCAATGATCCAGGTTTCCAAGACAGGAACCCACAACAACTTTTCGGAGAATCATCTGGAGAGAATCTGGACCTGAAATATAAATCAAACGATTTTTTTTAATATCGATAAGTTATGGAGATTTTAAAAGGGGAAATTGGAGAAAATATGTCGGGAATCAAATATAATAAGTCGGAACTGAAATTGCGAGAGAGGAGAAATCGAGTCGAGTAGTATGTACGCGCCAGAAGATAGGAAAATAAAATAGAAAATTGGAGAATGGCCAAGGTTCGGGCTCGGGAGAGGATGATGAAGGAGTCGGCCAGGTCAAGCGTGCACGAACGAGGAGAATCTGATGGGGAAAGAGTGCCGCAAACCCGGTACAAACGTTGAATATTAATTTCGGCAGGAGCGAGACCGTTTTTTTTTCCTCCCGAAGGGCCGTTCATTAATTAATTTAGCAGGAAAAAGGTTTGAACGTTCGCTGATCGCTCGAGGACGTGATAAAAAAATTGATTCATTTCGAATTTCCAATGAGCTCTGTTAGGAAAATCTGTTTAAGTAACGACATCAAAAGAAAAATTTTAGTCAAACATGTCCCAAAACGTCACTATCTCGTCTTAAAAATATGATATTTTTGGAAAATAAGTTATTGAAAAAAGGCTGATTAAGGCTGGATATTAAATGTAAAATGAATTCGTTTTTGAGATGCTATTAATATGTCTTAATTTTCTTGAAAACGTCATTTTTGTTATAGAATCATTACCAAATCGATTACAATAAAAACAATTAGATTTGCAATCTGTTCGCGACAGGCACTGACTGTTTATCAATTGTCGACAATTAAAACAAATACCGAACGACAATGATGTTGTAAATGTTGTCCTCAAAGAATTCGCTTTTCGATTGTTTTTCATGGCTTGTTGTGTCCTTGCATTGTCAATTATTTCTTTCAATTGATTTCAATTTGAAACGTTTTGAAAAATTCTAGGGCCTTGGACTATTTTTTAACACTTACAGTGTTATTAAATACGACAAAAAGTTGGCTACTCGGATTTCATGACAAAGTAATTGTATAGGAGTGCTAGAAACAAGTTTTTACCATCGACATGTTAAAAGAACAATACGAGCAGTGGTTGGAAAGTTATCGACCTGTCGTATAAGATATGCATCAAAGCAAAGTTTCTTATATATAATTTATGATTTGAACTCACAAAATTACATAAATTTATGAAATAAAGCTGAAAAAGAAACTTTTTTCCGTGTTAATCTCACGATAATTAACAAATCTAACAAAGCGTGAAAAAGATCCGTTTCCGAACTCTCCTGGGAAAAGGGGCGCGAAAAGGAGAAAGAAAAACTTTTTCCATATCTGCACGAGGAAAAAAATACAGCAGAAGCAAAGAGGGGAAGGGGATGTTGATTTACATTTTAAACGTTCGCGAGTTCGAGAAATTGCTATTTATTGCCGGAAAACGGATTTTCCTTTGTTCGAATCATGCGACCCGAGATTAAAAGCGGCTTACAAACTTCGTGGAAAAAGAGATTTTGCTCTTAAGACGGATTTTTCCTCTTCAAGAGGTACTTTTTAGGCACGCGTGCGATAACAGCTTTTCAAAGCCTTGTCCCACATAATTTCCTTAAAAAGACAATGTAAGTGCGAGTTTGCGAAAAAAAAAGAAACAACCTGTACGCTTAAGGAATTATCAATGGCATTATTTAGCCCGAAACCCAAATTACATGTTGTCAACTTACAATTACAGTTAGGCGGTTTCGTTTTAATAAAATAAAAGAAACATTTTTCTGTTTTCACTTAAATGCAAGCTTAGGCAACCCAGAAAACAACATATTGAAGATATCTGGAGTATGTTGAAAGCCTGAAACACGTGTGAGATTGCTTCAAAATAACATAAGCTTTTTCCATAATTTTCCATAAGGAGAGGAAAACATCTTTGCCTCCATATTTCCATGGATTTGCCACGTGGAAATGAAGGAAAATATAGCTCTCCAGAGTGATATACCTCCAAATTATACGATAGCCGGCGGAATACTAAAACGACTAGAGCCGATGTTTTTTTGCCTTTCATCGCTGTTCGTTCTTTGGGGGCAAATAGGACTCGACACGGAATAATTTCGGAAAGTTTTGTGAAAAACTTCAATAATTGTTATCAATGGGCGTCCGAGGGAGGAGGGGCGGTAGAACCAGTCCCCTCAAAAGCCGGAACGAGAGACCCATTAAGTCAAAAATAATTGAGAGTAATTCAGTGCTCTTTTTATACTTTTTAGCTTTCAGCAATGTACGAGATGTTTTAACAAAAACAGTTAAAATTACGGAATAAAAGTAGGCGGATATAAAATACCGAGAATATGCTCCGCCTACTTTTCCGTTATTTTCGATTTCTAATTGTAAGTTTATGAAACCATAATTACAGAAAAATATAGTTATTCACTGCGTGACACAACATCAGACTCCTCCCATTTTTCACTTTAAATATGAAAGTAGAGTGGAAAGACTGATCGACTGACGAAAACTGGTCACTATGATTCCAAAAAAACATCAAAAGTGGGCAGATTAAAAGACTCCGCCTACTTTTTCCAGGATCGCTATCTATAAGTCTTTTACTACGTTGAGCATTCTTATTAGTTTTATCATTAGAAACAATAGTGACGTAATAATGTTAGGGTAATTAGGTCAAAACTATTCAGTTTCTCTTATTATTCAGTTTCTTGATTGTTTGAAAACGAACTCGGCAAACTATAATCCAATAAGAGCCCATTATTTAATGGTTTGAATATTTCCTCTCAATTTCCTCAGATTAGCAAAAAAAATGTTCCCGATCAATGGAAAGTCAACAATTTCTTCTGGTAGTGTTGCCAATCAAATAGAAGAAGAAGAAGAAGAATTCTAGTTTATTTATTCGAGTTGATTGATAAGAGTCAACAAGGGCGCAGAGAGTTAATGGTCCTTGGAAAAGGAAAACGGTGTCAAATGCAAATATTTGTCCTGGATTTTAGCGTTTTTTTCTCGTACCTTTCATTTGTTAATACTGACCGACCGGAGCAAGACAGAAGGGGTGATTTTATAATTTATTAAACAAATAGTATTCGATGTGCTTAAAGCAAATTTAATTTCTAAAAACAACGTTGCCAACTGTTCAAATAATTAATAGTAAAACTCATTTGTTTTGAAATGTGTATGTCGAAAAATTCTAGAACATGATAGAGAAAAAGAACTCAAACAACAGTGTATTTCCGCGTTTCCATAGCGAAAAATATTTAATTAAAGCCCTTTTTTGTAGTATTTTCTCGTTGCACTTTTAATAAACACCCGACGAGGACAACAAAACAAAAAAAAACCTGCCTAGAATCGCGGGCAGAAAATAGAAATTTCGCTATAATACATGGGGAAACGTTACGTAAATCGTTGGAAGTTTTCCCGGTAAGAAATCTCGATGTGGAAAACGTTGTTGTCGTCGTCGTCCTGGAAATAAAACAATTTTTAGATGACCCATTTTTCCAACTAGAAATCCGGCCGCAATAGTAAAACGCAAATTTTAAAAAGGCAATTTTCCCAAAAACGTTTTTAATATCGTCATAAACAATTTCTACGCGACCTTGACAGTGACAAACATTCTAAAATTCTGTATCTCATTTATGAAATTCAGCCCATCTCTATCCCTCTAATTACAAGGTTGTCTTTTTTTTTTCTTTCTTCGCTTTCGGTACACAAGTCAGCGTCGACCTAAAATAACACATATATCCGGCCCGGAGGGAAATTTATTAAGCACGAAAACGACTTTTTTTTTACGCCTCAAGGTAAACGTCCTTCTTGAAAACAAAAATCAGGAATACAAGCGAAGGAACAAGCGGGAAAGGCAGATTTTCTCTCTTGTTTCACGGCTGAAATGATAAATGAATAGACCTCCTGCTGGAAGTTACGTTTAAGACAACTTCGAAGTTTTAATTGTCTTTCCAACTACGGAGAAACTAAAATATATTTAGTATTCGCCATTATTAACGGATTTATAAGCGCGCTTAACGAAATAAATAATAGGAGGGATTTGGTAGAGTCGGAATCATCACAATCTAAACTACATAGAAATGTAAAATTGTACGCACGAAGGCATCGAGACTGTGTACGTTTATTTGAGGAAAAATTATGTCACCCCGCCAACGGTTTTCCATTGTTCCAATGGCAAATTGCCGGTAAAAAATAAGCGCGCCGATACAAAAGCGGGGGAAAACCGCTTGAATTTAGATTAGCTGGAAACAAAACAGTACACAAAACCCCGAATAAAAATGTAAATCAACCCCCCCGTATTTTTACCGCTCGTTTAAACTCCTCTCAATCCTCCCTCCTCAGTCCCCCATAGTGTGCTGGATAAACGCGTACACTGTTGCCAGATTAATTAATGACAAAGAGGGGATTTTATTAGAAACAAAAGAGCATCATTACATCTAAGCCAACCATTTTTTTTATTCAAGTTTTTGAAGATTACGAAAATCGTATTTTCCATATTAGTATTACTCAATGTCAGATAATAGCAAATATACAGGGTGAGATTTTATTTAATCATGACAATCCTAAAGTAGCCTTTTCTGTGGTAGATGTTTTTCTATGCCGTAATCGAAAAAATAGTTTTCCGTCTTTCAGTTTCCCATGCAAAAGCTTCTAATCAATTTTTCTGGTATGAAATCGACGAGCGTTTAACACTGAAATGTGCAACGAATGATAAATTTTTGACGCAATTAGCGGCCATAGAAATTGGTGACGCATATTTCTCCGATGTTTCCCCGAGAGGAAAATTAATGGACCGCGTTCCCCAAACGATCTAAATGTTGTTTAACGCGATTACGCAATCCATTACACAAAAAATGCGGTCTTAAACATGGTTGTTGCCCAAAAATTTTTGCTTTCACCATACGCTGTGGACATTAGAGCCCCCAATGGAAACAACAAAAAAATAATTCTTTGATGCCCATAACAGGGTACAGAATTCCTTCTAGGTGCTGCATGAAATAAAGGAATACCCTTCTGTATTCATTACAGCCGCTCTAATTAGGCTTCACGTATGGCCGCAAGGACGCTTATTATTGGCGACCTTGACCGTTTAACTTATATTTTACAACTTGGAAAAGGCCTAATTCTAAATATGGCCGTTTGTTCTTAGTTATTTGCATATTGTTTTAACTTATTGCACATTGTTTTTACTTATTGCATATTGTTTTAATTACGCCACTGTCGAATTCGCAACCTTGACGTTCATAGAATTTTAAATATGAAGCATAATTAGGCAACCAGTTGTGCGTTCTGCGTATTCGTTGGCAAAAATATTTCATTTTTTCTCGTCAAGGGGCGTGATTATAAACCGCATAAATCAGGCTTGTATGCAGGGTCCAGAAGATGGATTTCGGGTTTGGCCGGGCCTGCGGTTGAAAGTTAGGATGTAAAAAAAAGGATTTAGGACTTGAAGGGAAAAACGGAAGTTAAATTAGAGAGCTTCAGCAACATTTTTTTGTTAAACAAAAACATTTTTTTTTTTTCATTAATCTAAGTCTTTATGTACAGAGTAATTCTTTGTGTCCTGCCACTCTAGTTACTCTTGACAAATGACAGCCGTCTGTCCAGCGGTTAGGTAGAAACTCGTGTTGCCCAATCTAAATAATTCTATACAAAATATGTATTTTCAAGTATTTCCATTTACAAATTGGCAACAATGAAAAATGAAGTGACACTTATTTTCAGAGATGTTGAAGAAAAAATTCGACTCTCAAGAAAACCTCGAGAAAACGAAATCCTCTCGATCCTGGAGGTCCATTTCGAGTCGCAGACACACTTGTAAAATGCATCCGTGCTCCTGACATCTTCTCTTTCTCTTTCGCGCTGACGATTTATTTGTGGGGGAGTTGATAAAACTCCGAAGACCAGATGTGTATTTATTTTAGTCGTCAGAAGAGGACGACATCTTCCTTTTTCCAAGTTTGTCCACTCCCGGCTTTGAGCTTTGAAAAGACGCACTGCGACCGTTTGAAATGAAAAACATATGAAAACACTTTGTTAAAACCTGTTTTGGTCTTTGTTTAGTTTTTTCCTTATATTCCTGACCTTTCCACCTCGTTTTGTCGACCTTATTATGGTATCGTTGTGTGACTATTACGCAACCTACGTCGTCGTATTTGAGAATTTTAATTAGCTTACAAACACTTGAACAGGTGATCGGACATTTGAATTACTAATTAAAACTTTTATTGACATTGTCAGAAAACGCTTCATTTTTTTATTATATATTTTAAAGAATAGCAAATGCAAGTAGACCACCAGAAATACATCAATCATCTATTCTTTTCAACGATTCAGGTATAAAGTATCTCCCCTCTGGTTATTATTGTGGTTTTTACGCATCATCGATCGTTTGGAAGAAGCAAAGCAATTTTTGCTGCTGCACGAAGATGAAATTACGAAATAAGGCTCTTATTCACGCTTAAAAATGATGAAAATCGACTAAAAATTGATTTTCTTGTTGTTGTTTAACTGTTTTTTGGGAGAATTTTTCAAGGTTCAACGACATTCAACTCTTTTTTTTCTTGCAAGACTAGATATTTAGTTCTTATACAGGGTAAGCAGCTTAAATAGAAATCATAGTTCAAATTTGGTGCAAGATTTTTGGTCTCACCTGTGTACTCTTCACATTATTGTTGAACTGAACTAATTTATTTCGAAAACTCCTTATATATTATATTTAATCAACTAGAAATTCTATTATATTAAAATTCAATATTTCTTGTTTTATTCCGTTTTCTCTTTTGGTTGCAGTCGACTGGTTCCTCCAATGATATGGATGGAACCCTAAAAAAAAACATATATGTGTGCCGCTGTATAATATATTTGGATACCCAAAGAGTCAGGTAGAATTTCTCTGTATAGTGCCGCCCCCTCCTAACAAACGGGTACCCCATTAATAATTTAGGATCTGACAGAACAACGGACAGTTTCGAAAAAAGGGACAGCCGCCTGACTGGCCTTAAGGTAGATCCCACGATCAAAGAAAAAACTTTTTACCAGGGTATATGTCGTTCAGAGTGACTTGAAATTTTTGGTTCGAAATATAACATTTACGTTAGCAGAGGGCGCTCTCCGAAATAGGGGATCGTGACTTTAAACTGAACCCTGTATATATGCATATGTACATAATATAAAAATAGCTACAAAATTAACGTTTTGCAACTTAAAAACAACTGAATTTGAAAATTTCATTTTAAACGAATTCAATTGTTAATGCGACCTCGATTGCTTTCCTCATTTGTTTCACTGCATAGCATTAATGCCTTCCGGACAGTTTTTATTTGTGTTTACATAGGCCACGCGATCCTTTCGTTAAATGTCGATGGAGTGAAGCAATTGTCATTATAATGTTGCCGCACTCATTTGTTTCTTATCGTTTCTAACGACGATCATCGCCCGCTATTGTGCAAGAAATTCAATGCTTTTTTACCCTCTCGTTGTACCGTTGTATTTTGTACCTGTGTGTGCTTCAAACGCTACAACGTTCAGGTAGAAACTTGTGGAGAACTCGCGCACAGTGAAAGTAGGCTAGTATAGAAATGAGTTTTGGCTCATAATAGTTATATTTTTCGCTTGACAGTAAAGAAAAGAAAGAGAGAGAGAGAGAGAGAGAGAGAGAGAGCGAGCAATAAATATTTTTATAAGAAAAAAGATTTCAATCTTTTATGCTCTGTTGTACAGTAAATAAAGGATTTCTAGGCAAAAAGGTTCAATCGTGGCAATCTCGCAAACACACATACGCACGCAAGAAACATCTGCCGCCCGAAGGTGTCCATACAATGGCCATTCATACGTCCACGCTATAAATTTTTGAAAGTTGAAAACTTTATGAGGGAGTTGCTCAAGTCCGTGACTGCACCGAACAACCCTGCTTGGCCAACCCCCTCTCATTTCTGTGATAAGATAAGAGCTGGAAATTTACGACCGATTTTCGTGTCCACCCCTTTAATTTACCGAGAGAGTCTAGTGTCCTTTTAACTAATATTTGATTAGAATCAACAGTTAAATCTCTAAAAATTATGTTATAAAAACAGACATGTAAATTTTAGGTTAGTTACACTGTTGTCAAATGGTTTTGAAAAGTTAAAGTGTAAAGTATTTTTGTATAGCATTTATATATATCGTTATTATTAATATAATGTAGACATCATGTTCTTTATATTTCAATGAAACAAAAGAAAATCTAAATAAAAGAGAAATTCGACCTTAATTCGTTCAGTTGTTACGAAAAAATGGTCATCTTTATTTGGATTTTTGAAATGAAAGAAGTGCCAAGAGTGTTTCGTGTCATTAACAAAAGTCACGTGACTTAAAAATTATTTTGTTTCAAGAAGAGACATACATATAAAGGAATCACCATATGTATTTTCTGATGACCTTGAATATTGAAATAAGCCCATCACGTGGTTGCCATATTTATGTATATACATATATTGAATTACACGAGAGAAAGTTTATAAGCGAGTGAAATTCGTTATAAACTCAATTAAAATACTGTGACAAAACGCTTTTCCTTTCATTTTTTTTTGCCTTCATCTCTTTCTTATGCGCTTTTTAATTAATTTTTTTTAATGAAAACATAAACATGTCGCCTGTGAGTTTCGAATGAGTTATGGCGTTAATAATATAAAAACGTTGGCTGTTTTTATACGTCATGGGGTGGTAAGACAAGATTAATAGATATGAGATTTTTGTTTCGATTTTCAAAAAATAAAAAGATAACAGATCTATTAATTGTAAAATTGATAAAGGTCGGAAAAAGCAACAGTTTTGAAAAGTTCAAGGTGTCGCCGCTGCCTGTTGCCCCGCGTTCTTACTTTAAACGTTCTTTAGCCTATTCATCTGGGCGGAACGGTTTGAACATTTTCGAGATGTTAAAGCGTGTAATGATAAAAATTATTCTAAAGTAAAAGTTGTTCGGGCCAACGCGCACTCAGTTTTTTTTTCGTTACTTCTCAATAGGAAATTCGATTCCAGTGTTGCTCAAACAATCTATGGAAAGCGTGACATTAACAGTTTAAGGACCCTTGATGCTCGAACGAATAAAAATAGTTTAAAGTTGGACCGGAAAAAGGTTGTGGGATCATTAACTGGAAATTAATTTCGAGTCCCGTTAAGAGCCCGATGGCAGGGGGACCGACACCCGATTTTATGTAGGAGGAAGAGAGATGACAGGGAGTGTGTCTGTGTATGAGCGAGCAAGGCAGAGAGAAAAAGACAGAGTGAGAGAAAGACCACAACGTTGAAAGGGCCTTTTAATTGGAGGCGTCGAGAAGAGCCGAAGGCCATTTGTTTTTCGGTAAAAGGTTTTTAATTGCCGGGATTTATTTAGGACTTTTCTCCTTTCTTTTTTTTCCCATCTAATGATGGAAAACTAATGATATCCTAGAGTGTGTTAAGCCCGTTGGCAACTCTGTCAGTTACAATTGACATAGCATATGTATACTAGATTGTAGAAAATGATAAACCAAACTAGGTTACGTAAAGAAAGATGCGAGGTCTTCGAATTAGACGTGTTACTCCAGTCTCGTCTTCTTTGTTCTTTTTAAACTGACCGGCCGTTCGAACGGTACCCACCGAGCGTGGGTTTTTGCGGTCGCACTCGAATCCTCGTTTTCGAACGGCCACAATCACGGAAATCGTTCGTGTTTGTTGTTGCAAGTTGCAAGAACGCAAAAAAACATGTTGTTGGAACCTGCAGGGTACCACCTTCACTCGATTATGATTAATCTCGATTTCGTAACAATAATACGAGCAAAAACGTGAAAAAATATAGACGGATGTTAAAGATCACGACTGGAACGTCTAAAATTAATTGACGAGCCAACATTGTAATGGTATTAATAATTGTGTTAGAAAGGAAGGGTTCTTGATATGTGCTATGGTTCACTACCAAGGTTCCGAGAGATACTAGCCCATAAGCGAGATTGCCAAACGTTTCAGTATTAACAACAATAAGAAAAAAAAGATGTAAAACCACTACTAATCAATGAAAAAACAAAGCTTAAACTTTAATTAATTCACCCACACACAAACAGGTACCAGGCTCATTACAGTGACGCCCCGATTTTAATGCAACCAGTTAAACTTTCGTGACTCATCTGCACGATAAGCAACGTTGCCGAATTGCAGTCCATTTCTTAGAGGGCAAAGATAATAGCAATGTATTTATTGAAAGTATCTCGAGAATATTAATGGACAAAAAACAAAAAACGGATAGCCCACTTAAATATTCATTCTCACTCCGTAAAAGGAAAGTTGAAAATATGGCAACGTAGGCCTTGAAAATATATGTACATATGCAAATACGGCGCTGCTTTTCGTACAAGAGATGTTCCTCTTTATTTTTTCTTCTTCTTGTTTGTTTATGTTATTTATTGGACCGGTACTGCTTATGTTTTTTTCGCTCGTTAAGTGTATCACTGGGTTATGTAGTTTGGGAAGGTGGATTTTTGATTTATTATCGGTGAAAGCCAAGGTCCAAAATTACAATAGTAGTGTTTTTGAGATAATGAATACTCCGGCATAAAATATTCTTGATCGACCTTTACGCAAGGGATGTTTTTCCTGATAACAGGATTATTTTAAAAAAATTATAGCATGAAGGATATTATACAGTGTTATCTACAATCGTTTATAAGAAAATCTAACACATCTGGCAACATTGCGTTAATACTTAAACAACTAAAAATGCCACGAAAATTTTGTTTCTCGATAATTCATGTTCATTTCGGGAAATATATTCAACGTAGCCAAAACGATAAATAATTCCATTCGCCGGATCTTAATATTGTTGAAGTTCTCCAAGAATGTTCAAAGTAATTTTGCCTTAAATCAATGTAGGAATGGGTTAATTGAAAAGTGAAATCGATCTTTGTTGTTTCCAAGAACGAAATCCCGCCAGGAGATTGCATTGTCTATTATAGTACGTATCTAATTAAGTGAGAAATTTTGATATTACTATGCGCGAGTGTAATATCACGGCTATTATGATCGCAGGAATCGTGGTCCGATCGAAGAAATTACGAACTCCGAGTTTAAGGCCTCTCATTTTGCGTAAAGACCTTCCTGATTATTATATGAGGTACTTCAGTCTTTAAAAATATTTTAATGTCTTTTTCTTCGAAACATTCCCACAGTGAAACGCACAGTTAGGAATGTCTTAATACTATCGATATTTTATTACTACACTTCTCGTCTCTAATTCGAATGAACTGCTACTCAACTAATTATAAGGAAACCAATTGCAATTGTCTTACCGTCTGAATCCGTTCGCTGGAAATCCAAATCGAAATCCGGTGGCGGCTGCTGCAACGGCACTACTAGTAGGTACCGGAACCGCTCCTGCTTGCATTAAAGGTGCCATTTGTTGGTGCGGTGCCGGAAACACGAAAGCAGCACTCGCGGGAGGCGGCACAATAGTTTGCAACACTGGTCCAGGTGCATTGGGCAACATCGCACCGGGAATAATTGTCGGAGGCGGTAATATTTGAGGCGGTGGTAGAATCGACGCGTTTTGATTTGGCAATGTTGAATAGGCGGGTGGCAAATGACTGTTTAGTATATCAGGTAGACGATTGTCTTGTGATTCGTGATTTGGGGGCGGCAAAGTGCCAGTACCCGCTTGAGTGCTGGTATCGTTGGTGGTTCTTGAAGGGCGACGATTTTGACGTCGTTCACGACGTTCTCGTCGTCGTTTTTGTGTTGTTGTTGTTGTTGTTCCTGTTGTGACCGTTGTTGAAGGCGGATTGTTGACAGGTAGTATTTCGTCAGTTTGAGCTTCGGTACTGGTAAAAGTCCTAGTACGCACTACACTGGTACCACTTGGAACTTGCCGACTGTTAATTTGAGCGGTGGTCGTAATCACTCGTCCTCCATGGCTGGCACAAGACACGTCTGTTGAGAATAAGCCTGAATTCTGCACATTAACTTTACAACTCCCTTGTACCTGTAGAGCGGTACCACAGTTCGGCTTAATAAAACCTCTCAAATTCCCTTCAGGGTATCCAATCCTACTAGTGATTATCTGCTCATTCACTTCAGGATTCACGTTATTCACTGTAACGACCGCATCTTGCTGACTATTTTGCATAGCTATCGGCAACTGAGTACCCAATGGAAGAACCTGTACGTTCGAGACACTATTACCTTGTGTGGTACTCAAGGTATTTAAACAATGTATCGTTGGTACCGTGCTGACTACGTTTGCGGGTACCGCTCTGTAGAAATTTACGTTCACATTGGTAACGTTTCCAGGAGGAGTAGTGCTGCTTGTGGTGGTACCACTGACCACCGGCACCACCGTCGGGGTGGCAATACTATTTGTGGGAGAGATAACGTGCAACAATGGCCTTGTAGTTGCCACTCGAATACTATTATTCGCATTATTATAATTAATATTTTGCTGAAGAACTTGGCTCCCTTTGACACGAACCGAGTCACTGGTACCATTGGTTGTAGTGACATTATCATATTTTGAAACTAGAGTCATCGACTTTGGCACACTACTACTTCTAAAGTGTAAATGTTCAGAGAAATTGGCAGTTGTCGGAACGGTGGCCTGAAGATGGTATCTGGATGGTTCCGAAACGTTGCGAAAATGTTGCGGTGGAAAGTCGCTTTGCGGCCTACTTGTGTGCACACTGTAAGGTGCCGAGGAATAACGCGCATGATGATAACGATGAATACTACTGCTATTACTACTAGACGGTAGGCCTACTATGTTGACCGCGTTCAAATCGGGCTCAATTTTCAACCCATTCTCATTAGGGGCAACATTAATTAATCCAGAAGCGGTTTCTACAGGTACGCCCGTACTAGGACTCGCACTTTGCATACTACTTTCACCCGAATACACCCCAAAACATGACTGGAGAGCGCAATCGACTACACGACCGGATTCTAAAAATGAACTGGCGAACGGCCAGTCAAGAACGACGGCACCACCGCTAGCGAAGTGATCACGTGCCAAAATTGAACATTCCCATTGGTCGAAAGGTACTACCAGTCGGTTCAGGTTAATAACATCTGAATGTAGGTCTCTTCGTTGTTCAGCAGATGACGGTGGTGGTGCGCTTGTCGCCGTGGTGGTGGTGCATTGAAGAAAATTGGAAGATAACGAGGATGACGGTGTGTCTTCGTCATTCTTCTTTGTCTTCGACGAGGAGCACGACGAAGAAGAGGACGAGGACGTGATAATCGAAGCGGCATTGTCGGATGGCTCATCAAGGTCGAATAGACTGATTGGCGAGGAGGAAGGGGTGTATGAACTGGAATTTTAATTTAAGTGACATGTGTTTGACAAATTTATAAAAATTAGTTTTTCTTGTTAAAATGGTGAATGTTCTTTAAAAAAATATATTGTGATCTTACCAGGTCGAATAGTGACTGGATTCATAATCACAGTTGGTCCTAAAGTTGCCATTGTTTTGATATTGATGGTACTCGGAATTGTTGTTTTGGTTTTGGTACTCGTATGGTTGCCACAGCAACGAACTCAAAGCTTCCTCAACGTTTTGATGAAAGCTATTTCGATTTTTTGCTTTTTCTGGATAAAAATCGTTGGAGTAGTCAGCGGTAGTGCGTCCAGGCTTCTTCAATGAATTCACCTTATTGTTATCTAAAACATATTTCATATTTGACAACTGGGAATATCATTTTTGGATATTAAATTTTCCTGATGTAACTATATACTTGAAACGAATCTAATATGGCGGGTGATAAAAGAACTGATCAGATGTCAAAATTAGACAATGATTTATGGAAGACTGGATCTCCTTAGAACAAGAACTGCAATTCATTTCGTGAACAAATATAATTGAATTTTTACGATTACGACCTAAGGGGTCGTATAATATAATACCATTCGCCGCACACGTATTTTACGAGGTGTTTTATTGGTCGGAATCAGAACGATATTCCGTGAAATTACGAACGCGTTTATTATTATTGGCCCGCATGAAGGAAAAAACGTTTCCGAAACAATAATAAAGAAAAAAAGGACAGTACTCCGTATTGGCACGCTTCAATGTCAACTATCAGGTGTCATTTAATGGTCAATCCTTTAGAGTTAATTATGATTTTGCACAAGGTAGAATCAAACGGAAACGGTAGCAACGTTGTTAAACAAATTAAAAAAAAAAGGTTTTTATGAATTTGTTCATTTTTGCACTCCTTTACTCTAATTCTATACCGAATCTTGATGTCATTGTATTGTATATTAACGTTTAGTCAAGTCAAAAATGACATTAAGGTATGCTAATTGAAAAGATCTAGGTACGATGTCAATCAAGGCAATGTTTCGTTCATAGAATACAAACGGCAAATGTTTCGTCATTGTTTATTTAGAGACATAAATAAGACAGTGATGTTGAAAATGTTATTAAAATGTCTACCGAATTCGCATCAGGAGTCAAATGTTACTCTATTGATTACGAAGCGAGCAAACAAAGAAAGATACTTACCTAAAGGAAACGGATTGTTTTTGTTTGCGTCCAAATGTTCTAAAGTATTGACATTTAGTGTTTTCATCGTTGCTGTGTAGAAATTTCATTCAAACTGACAGAACCGAAATGTAAAATCATCGTTTTCTGTTGTTGAAAACATTTCGAATGAATGTGATCCGTCCTGTAACAAGAAACGACCAGTGATCAATGCAAAAATTTTCACGTAACAACAATAAAATATTTCAATAAAAAGTTTAATTTCGTATTGTTTCGTTAAAATATTGAAAAAAAACATGAAATTTTCCTAAAATCCCATTGTTTTCCTGTTTCTTATATATACGAGTGAAAAATTAAAATATTATAAATATTCCCATAATGTATTTGAAGCTTTTAATTGGAATATTGGTAGTTACAAGTGCGATTGTGCAACAAGTACTATCCAATCCTTATCCTAATGCATTCAAGTGAGTTTTTTTGACATTTCGAGACGTTTTCAACAAATATTTTCTCGTTTAGTTACGCGTCGGAAACCTACAAAAATGTTCGAGAAGATTCATCTGAAGGTTCAAAAGAAGTATTTTTTCAAGAGAACTTTTTGTTGAGAGAATATTTTCAAAGAGTTCATCCAGTAAGTTGTAGGATTTTAAAAGTTCTCTTAATTTCAAATAGAATTTTCATAATTTTGTTAGAACATGAACCATATGACGACCGAAACTAGAAACCTAGTTAATGATGCTTCGCTTACTACGACCTACAAATCAATTTTTCCAGTTCCAACAACTATCCCACAGGCCACGAAAAATACTTTGAATCATTGGCAATACCGTAAAAAATCTATAGTCCTAGTACCATTACATATCTTGCATATGTTTCAGTTCTTAAAACCTTTTATGTTAGGCTTGAAGAAATTTGATGAGTAACATAAGGGTTAATAAATAAATATGTTTATTTGCCCAAAAAAATAGTACTTCCAAATTAATACATATTTATTTCATGAAAACAACTATGAAATACAATTTTTCGTAAAACACCCGTTTTATTACACTCTTAACTGATATGTTTTAGTAGCATTTTCTATTTTAAATTTTTATGCAAGTTCCCTATTGAAGGCATAAGTGAATAAAGATGTCCTGTCACATTTTCAGTTTTTTAAGTAAATTGACATTAAGGTTTTCAGTATGTGCGACATAACACGTTTAGCATGAAAACTCCCAGCGGAAAACGAAACTAGAGGATTTCCTTTAACTGAGGATTAAATTTATACATGGGATACTACAAAAAGTGCATTAGATAATTTTTTTTTAGAAAAATCCGACATGACACCTTTATTCAATTACATTATCGGACAAAAGTAGAGAAACTTTTCCAATTATTTTGGGTTAAATCAAACTTATATTTGAAAAATTTATGCATAAATAGAATGGAGTATAAGAACATTGTTATTGAGAAAAATTATCAATTTAAAATAAAAAAATGTATTGGGAATAAATAAAATGCGTATGAACAAATGTAGAGAAACCTTCGAAAAAAATGAAATAAATTGCAAAATTTCTTAAAATCTCAAACTACCATTAATAATGCGTAGAAAACTCATTGTTAGTTATAACTTCTTGGTATTGTTTTAGCATTGATTCTAATAATTTTAAAATTATATCATTTCCAATAGAGTTCTAAGACTATTGCAACACTTGAATTAAATCGTGTTTATTTAATATCACAGTTTGACGGATACGTCGCTCCAAAACCTTCCAAAAATTTTTGATTGGGTTGAGGTCAGGACTTTGGGCAGGAAAATCTATGACATTAAGTTTTTCAGTAACAAATCAATTTCGCACTGCTATGGATCGTTATCCTGCAGTTCGGATGTTATGCCATGTTAAAGGCAAATTGTCTTCAGCATGTGGCAGCATTGTGGTCTTTAAAATATTCAGATACACGAATCAATCCATAATTCCTTCTATAGCATGTAATGGACCTACACCAAATCCCGCGAAATATCCCCACATCGTGTAAAATCTACCACCACAAGTCATATTTAGTATATTTGGAGTTGAATTTTTAGCTAACTGGATGATGAATCCAAGATATATCATCGGAACCAGAAATGCTGAATGAATTCTCATCAGAAAATAAGTGTTTTTTCCAATCATTCGCAGTCCAGTGCAAATATTTCTTGGCAAAAGCAAGTCGGACCTTCTGATTGCCTTTTGATATAAGCGATTTCTTCACAATTCTTTAATTAAGCAAACCTGCATTTCTTAGCCATCTTTTGACAACATTGTAGCTTACTTGAACGGAAAGATCACTTACAATTTTCTGGAATAGTCTTTTGACTAATGCGTCAATTCGATTAGTTGTTTCTCTTGGACACCCACTTTTTTTTATTGATTTTAATGTTTTTCGAAATTTAAAATTGGGAATTGTTTTTGAAACAACCGACTTATGAATCTTTAGAGTGTCTGTTATGTGTACTTGTTTGATGCCTCTTTGATACGTTTCAATTATTTTTTGACGAATATCTTCACTCAAAGGTTCACGCTGTTGGGTACGAAAAGTTAATAGTGTTTTCAAGTTCCTTTCAAATCAAATATTAATTGAAATAAACAAAATTTTGTTAAAGTTTCTTTACGTTTGTCCTAACAAATAATTGTTTATTTCTAGAAGAAATGTAGGAAACGACTTGAAAATGTTATTTCTACACAACATTTTATATTGTTTACCTTTTATATTTATTATCTATCTTATGGCCCTTATCATAGTTCACAAATATGAACCCCTATAGAAATTGCAATAAATGAAAAAAGTTTCTCTACTTTTGTTCGATAGTATATGTCTTCCATTCTATTATTTACCTTTAAATGTAAAACTAAAACTTAAATTTTCAGTACAACTTCATCCATATGCTGACAGAGCAAATAATGCAGAAATTAACATGTATACAACAACTTTTAAAGAAATTGACAGAAAGATTCTACCTCAACCGACTCAACTTCCTCGTGTTGCAAAAAGTAAGGTTTTGAAAATGACTAAATAATAACATGTTTTATATAAAATAATTCGGCTTAATTGAGGACCTTGATGCAAAAAGGGGAGCAAAAAGAGTCACATTTCAAAAATTTTTTTTCATCGTTACTTATCTCATTGTTGCGCCAAATTTATGAAGCAGAGAAGTTGATTGTGGTTATAACTTCGTTGTTTATTGACATACTCGTCTCGCTATTGCGTCAAACGGTTTGTCTACTTCATGAATTTGGTGTAAAAATGGGATAAGTAACTATGAAAAAACATTTTTAAAATGTGACTTATCCCCTTTTTGCATCAAGGTCCTCAATTGCGTTTTTTTTTCTCGAACAAGGCACCAATGTGAAACTGAAACGGAATTACGATAAAGGATTGTTGGAATTGTGGGACATTCCTGCTGATGGTTTGTTGATTTGCTACAATTATTCGAAATGTTAAAACAAAATTTTCTTCTTATAGGAAATGATTATTTTCTCCCTGCCGATTATGTTGTTTATGACAATGTATACAGTGAAATTTCTTACAACTATGATTATGATGACGCATTTAAGGATGATGAGTTTTTTTAAATCTATCAATTTTAAACCAGGTTTAATCAATGATAGAAGCCAGTTAAGACGTGCCGAGTAATATAACAAAAGGAAGGAACAACTATACATAGTTATGTCATTTTAATTGAAATGTCATACGTCATTTTTCTGCACCTCTTTTAGTAGGCTTTTGTAATAATAAAAAAAACATCTGATTGGACGTGACGTAAATAGACTATTTCTATTTGTGTTATCGAATCGAGTACGCTGTGCACGTTTCAGTGATGTAGAAATAACAGAGAATTCCTAAGATTCTTCTTGTTTGAATGGTTACGTGCCAAATTTTCCCTGCACACCCTGTACACATAACAATAAATTATTCTTCAGAAAAACCGATCTGATACGATGATAACGTACATTTTTCTCATCCATTTCCCTGTGTTATCATATCCAAAACCTCAAATAAGAATGCATGAGGAAATAAATTTGTGAATATCACGTCGCACACAGTTTCATTTTGAAAAGGGGGCGACCACGTGTTTTACATATCAACAATTTTTTTCCGCTCCACCCTACTATCCCTCTCCCCCGTTGGGTAAGGGAGACCTTGACATGAAATTAGATAACGCGCAAAAGTGAAATAAATTTCAGGACAATCCAGTCCTGAAGTCGAGCAGCCATTATTTAATGGTAAAATGCAGTCGCATTAAGGCAATTATTTGAAAAGTTTTCCTTCGGAATGGTTGGGGAAAGTTGTCTCGTTGGCACATTTTCCAGCACATAACTAAAGCAGCAACAGCAACAATTGTTTGTTTTTAGTTTTCACTTTATACAAGTGAAACGTTTAAAAAGCGACAGAAATTCCTTTTATGGAGTATGAAAAAAAATTTTTTGGTTCCTTTGAGGGTTTTTCAAAACCACCAACTTATAGGAAGGAGTAGGAAGTGGCAAACCTTTTGAGGAAAAACGACTTTCCTCTTGATTAAGTCTCAGCAATTCGGATAAGAAAAACGCACTTCTGGAAAATTTCCTTTGATTACTTAGGATATAAAAAGCTGGGGCTTCTCCTGTTCCAAGTTGCTTAATAAAGATAAAAAAAAGACGCTCACACTTTAACGCCCTTAGGACCCTTTATCCCTTTTTCTCTCTTCAACGCCCCTCACCCCCATTCAATCTTTAACAATTCTTACCAACATTGAGAAAGTTAAGTCCGTTATTTTTAAGTAAATAAATTAACGTTTTCACAACAACAGAGGCAACAAGCTACAAATATTATCATGTCACATTTCCACGAGACGCATTTCCATTGTTTTTCCGAGGAAAAGGAAGTTGGCAACAATGAACTTCCCCCTATTGTAGCGCGATCATGGAAAAACAGTTCGTCGGATAATGTCTTTTCATCAACTGTTGTGGTCGAAAGTTCTTTGCATACTTACGGTTGCAAACGTCACACGAGTTAATTAATTTGACATTTGAGTCATTTGTTTTCTTTTTTTGATTAATTGATGACACAATTAAACAAAACGTCTCTTGTTATTTTTTTTTAATCGAATTAAATATTTTAGAACATCCAGATTTGAAGTCCTATTTAAACACTTCCGTTTCCAAATTATTCACCTGGGGACCAACCGTAGGACCACAAAGTTTATTTATTCCCGAAAAGGTCGCTCATTAAAACTTCTTTTCTGGGTTAAACTGTCAAACCCGACTAACTTACTACTTTACCGTCTATTCATTTATGCTATAATAGTTCCAATTTTAAACTTCAAAGAATTTTCTTAATATCAGTGTTGTGGATACATTTACAGTTTACTCTCGTACATTTTTTGCTTTAATAAAGCTCTTTATGGGCACGAAATAAAGGAAAAAAATCATATAAAAAAAGCAAACAAATGAAAGACGCTAAAAGCCCCCTTTATGACGTAATATGATATTTCCATTAAGCGGTTAAAACGAAGACGCCATACTTTTTTTCTTTCTGCTCGTCGCCTTTTCGTAAATAAATAAGGCCCAGTGAAACCTGGAAAATGTACTAAATAGGGACAGATTTTCAATGCTCAAGGGACATCATCGAGTTTCTTTGTTCACGTCAAGGGGAGCCTGGCAAAAGCTACCATCCTTTTTTATTTGACAAGAATGACATGCGTCAATAAAATTCTCCATTTCATTTTTATCCTGAGATACACGTGTATAGGACTTATATTTAATTCAAATACTAAATGCAGAGACAGATATACCTATGTATGTATAGAAAAGGAGAAATAGGGGCGCATTATTAGATTTGACTTGGAGTTGGCGGATAACGGCGGTTCACTGTCTGATGGGTAAGATCTCTGGCCACTGTATGAATATTAAATTACGTTTCCAGTAGACAACCAATGTTATATTTTTTCAATTGGAAAATGTAAAAAAATCACCTGCAACCCGATAATTCAAGTGGGGGAAAGGAGGAGAAAATTCATTTTGTCAAAGCAGTTTCACGCACGAATCACTTGATCGAAATGAACTGAATTTCCCTTTCGTTTCCGAACTCTCGATATGGATCGTTTCAAAATAAAAGCGAATTTAAATAATCGTCTTAGCGCTAATGGAAATCGTGTCCGGCCTTTTTTAGCGAGAAAAACAATTGACTTTTACCTTAAAAGGCATTAATAGATATTTTTCTTACAATATGTCAATAGAATTCGATGGCAAGAGAGTAATGTTGCCATATTATACGAAATTATTCATAATTGACTTTCTATTGTCACCAAAGCTGTGCTTTTATTAAGTTAGAACAGGTCAAATTTGACATAAAACTCGCCGTCACAATATATCCAAGTCTTATATTTTTAAAATGAAAAGTGGGAAATTAGGGATTTTCATGCGGAAAATTTGAACCCATGCGCGCACGAGTCACGTGCTAAAAAGTTGAGTCTGGTTAATAAATTACGGAGCCAGCGTGAAACCGCAACTCGAACTCTCAATACAATATGACCCTTTGATATATTGTAAACGATTTCCTCAGTAAATTTCCCTCGGAAAATCTCGACCGTCTGGATGATTAACCAAAGCGCAGCAGGCAGCAGTTTCCGGAAAAGCGATCTGGGAAAGTTTTGAATTTCCATTGACTCGAAACCTTCGTTAATTATTGCCTCTCCGATACCTGATGCGACATACGAGAGAGAAATTCTAGAGTTCTCCTCTTTACCTCAGATAAATATATCATTTTTCATGTTCTACTTGTCCGTTTCCGAGTCTGGAAACTCATTAAGATAAAAGCTGTAGGTCTCTTCTCCTCCTCCTCCGAAACGGACATTACTTAACGATTGTTATCGCCAGAAAAGCACTGCAGCTTTAGGGGAGAGTTTTTAGGTCTCAATCTTACACCACAGGTATCAAATCTCCCCCACACAAGGGCTAATGACACACAATTGGGTAGAGCGCCTTTATCGAACTGTTCCATCTTAATTGCCTTTATGTGCTTTCAAGATAAAAAAATCTCCACTTTAGCATTACCTTGGACTTGCATTTTCACGTTTAACAAATAAATGAGACTCGATTAACTTCAGAGGGAACAAAATTAAATCAATGCTGCCGCCACCGCTGCTCACCGCTTCCGCACTCAAAGCTTAATCAACGCCCGGCTTGTTGTCAACAAGAAGAAGCAGAATTCCGGATTCTGGAAATGTCTGGAATCCCGTCCAGGACAGACGTCGAGGCTCGATAGGCATGAAACTCCGATTAATCACCTCTGTTAATTACACCAGCTAATTCATATACCTACGGGATCGATAATATTAGGCAACAACTCGGACTGACAGGGTTACATTATCAATTGGAAAAAGGGAAAAAGAGATGGCATGTAATGGGTAATAAAATTTCTTGAAAAAATAATGTATTTCTCACAATCCGACAACATTATGGTTGCGATATTTAATTAAAACGATTAAAAAGAACGGTTATGTAATTAATGTGTAATTGGTCAATATTAAATTGCCAATTTAATTAGAGTGCTTTTGTTAAACTGACGGTGGAATTTGATTGATATCAAATAATTCTGATTATACTGCGATTTGCTGTTCGACTACAAACAAATATTGAAATTTCCAAACAATGTTGTTGTTTAAATGGGTAAAAAGCACGATTTCTACACAAGATCGCGTTACATGGCGTCAACTTTCAAATGTAAGTTCATTTTTCACCTGAAACTTCTTGAGGAAAAATAACGATGCAAAGTTTAGAATTTATTACGAGACCTGGCACAAACAAAAATTTGTCACATGCCAAGAAATTCTTTAAGCAACAAAAAATTTGGCGAAACGCAACTGGGCGTGGTCCGACGGTATAATTTACTCGTACAAATTTCATGTCCGCTGTATTTCATCCGAAAAGTCCTAAGGGTGTAGTTGCGTTCAGGGACCAAATTTCGACATACATAATTCCCCCCTTTGTCCAGTTGGGTTATTTTCATGCAAATGGCTTAATTATAAATCGCAAACTCCTTTCGCCGTCATCAACCGTGTGGCCACAGGGGGGCGCTGCCTTGTATCGTCGCAAATTAATTGGCGAAAGTTTGATGTCTCACTCTCGCTTCCACATGCATATAAATATAATTACTTTCATCATTGGTGGAAATTAACCTGAACCCAAGTGAAAATCCCAAGGAATTTTCTTCGAGTCTTGTAAAACATCGATGGATTTCGCTAAAAGCCTTTCAGCGATTATTTTAAAGCTCCAGGAAAAACAGCCACGTATATTTCTGTAGAGGGTCTTTAAATTTTCCTCTCTTGTTTTTTTCGATGCCATTTAGTTTAGTTTACCGCAATCGTTGGGATTCTCTTAGATTTATTGGTATCCTGATTTGGTTTTTCGTTTACTTGGCAACGTTTTTTTTTGTTTTGTCTAATCATACAGAAAAATGCTTCCAACTAACGATAGTGATGATTCTTCTTTTCAGATCCAGTATTTCTATTAGCCTAGAAGCACTTTTAGGTTTTTAGTTTATTTGGCAACATTGCTTTTCAATTATTTTATAACACCTTTCAGTGTTAAAATCAATTCAAATTAAGAAATTTTTCTCCTTTCATTCTTCAAATTGACGAAGGTAAAGAGTTCTTTATCTAAAATCATCACTTAGGATTAAAACAAATTTGAGGTAGTACATATAAGATGTGTAGAGGTTGAGAAGCAGCAACATGTGTAATAAATAAAAATGACATAAAATCTTTGTATATCTTGAAAGCAGCGTTGTTGCATATACTGTTAAATCATGAATAATATGCATAGAATCTAAGTTAAAAATACTTTTCAACTACTTGGCAATACCTTTTTACATGTTTAAATATGTTATAAGTGAAATGGATCGATTTCAATCATAGGACTATCGATTTTATGATCAAAACACGGAACTGTCAATTAAATACTTTAAACTGACGAAGGTAAAGAGTATGGTATTAAAAAGGCTATTTTTAAAGCTGCTTTTTTTATTTTTTTGACCTAAATTCAACCCTTTTTCAATAAAATGCATTATTCAAGCATAACACAATAACTGAAAATACAAATTTACCTGTCAAAATGTGTATGTAACATGACAATAGACTTTCTGGGCAGTTCAGATCGAAGTATTTTAAATTTAGGCCAGGTCGTGATGTAGTCAAGAGGGTTTCTACTACAACCGCAACAGGCATCTTTAGAAACAATACTGTCAGTAGTAATACCTTCAAGGATACTATGATCTTTACAGCATCGCTTCTATGAAGATGTTTCGAGTAGTTGTGGACGAATCCGTACGATTATGACTTCACGTTGGTCAGAAATCTGGGAAATAACTAACAATAATTGTTTTGACGTGTCCCATTGTCAGCTGAAGCAGTAACAGTAAACAAGACAAGTTAAATGGACAATAAGTCTTTTAGGTTGAAGTTTAATTAAGAGTCGGGAGCCCCATTTTCGATCCATTCCATGGGAAAATTTCCTTTTAAACGTGTATTTATGGTGGTGATTTTTCGTGCAAGCGGCTGGAAATTTCATTAATTAATGGATAGTTGTTGTATTCTTCGGGTGTTAGTAAATCGGACTGAAGTTACCAAAGAGAGAGAAATGGGAGAGAGTGAGATGGAGACAAATTAGTGCGGTCAAATAAATAGCCAGAGTTTATTGATTAAAAGCAGCACACAGGCTGATTTGTAAACAGAGTATCAATTGGCCTTTGGAACAATGCCGATTTCCAATGCGGTCGGCAAATATTTAAAGCGCAAATTGCATGGAACTATTATGGAAAATATCTGTTTAATTAATAATCCAGGATTTTTCATTAAAGGCGCGTTCATTTTTTTTTTTTGTAAAAGCCTTATTAATCAAACTTCGATACGGGTTTTTCATTAAAACATCGTAAAACTTTGTCATGAAAAAAAAATGATTTTTCTCTTTACAAAGTTTCCTTCCTATACGTGTAACTTTTCTTCAGCGGAACTTGTTGAACTACAAACAGAGGTTTTTCAATTATTTTCATGTAATTTATTAACTTGGCAACGTGGCTTCGTTGATCTCTTATTATTTCTATCTTGAACGTTTTGCTAAAATAAACATACAAATGTCTTTAATGTATCTCGTAATGTTTATGTTGCTACGTTCCACGTTTAACGCTGTTGAAAATCTGCAAAGTTTGTTTGCCTTTCCCATAGGAGTTTGGTTGTTAAAACAGGATCAAAAAGGGAAATTCCAAGCGGCAAGTAAATTCTCGTTTATTTTTTAATAAAAAAAATTGCATCATCCAATTGCTTCCATTACTTACTTCCCAACTCATTGGCCACGCAAAACAGTACGGCAATCCTGCAAAAAAGAGAAGTTCAGTATAATATAGAAAGCGATAAAGGTTAAGAGTTTTTTCAACAAATAAACGTAAATATGATAGATTTGACAACACATAACAAAACGCTCAAGGAAAAGGGAGAAAGAGAGAGACAAAGAGAGCAAAAGAGAAAGATGGAGAAACACTTTCTATGTTGTACAACTGGCAATCCATTACGTAATTTTCCGCACCTGGTGCCCTCACGAGCTCTTCAAAAGGCACCGGCTTCCTGTATAAACTTCACGTTACAATGACTAAGCGAGTTTATTAAAATTGTTGTTGTTTGAATTTGTGCTTAAGGCCGGAAATCGAAAACTTGGAACAACAGGAATATGAAAAGGTCGATACCTGTGCCCATTACTATTTGAAATAAGTTTCGTTCGAGATTTGATCATTTTGCGAGAAGTTGTAATTTTTGGGTCATACTTTCTTAAAAGTCGGTTTTTAAACTCAAGGAAAGCTCAAAGAAGGAGCAGAAAAATTCCTTAAATAACTTGTTTGAACGAATCAGTTTTTTTGGTACAGGTACGGAACAGTAGGTTTTCCTGTTCCAAAGAAACAGTTTCGTTCGAGTTGTATCAGTTTCTGTTCATGTTAGAGTGACAACCGATCACCCCGCCTGGAATAAGTTACTGATCGAATAATACAGCATAATCGCAATACAACGGAACAGGAGACAGCGTAAAACAAATTAGGTTTTGGAACAGTTTGAAACTGGAATATTGGAATTGAAATTGAATTGGAACAGGCTGTACAACCATCTCTATTTGGTATTATTAGTTGATTGCATTTGATGGACAGATTCCGTCAAAGTGGTATTCATGTCATCATTAAGAAATGATGTATTGCGTTATCGTCTTGCCAATAATTTCTAATAAATTTTTCGAGCACTGTAAAACTTGTCTTTAAGAACGCACCTCTCGATTCTGGTGTAACAATAAACTTCAACCCATTGCAGATCTACAAAAATTCAATTTGATCATATGAGAGAAGTAATTTTATAGTGACAATTTCTTACACAAAACGGTTTAAATTAGAATTTTTACGCTAAAAATCGATATAATACAAATCTAGGAACCACACTTATCGTTAGATAGTCACAAATCAACCACTCAATCATGTTTGACTAATCGTAAATGAGGAGCCTGCACCATTCTCGCGGCGACGCAGAGCAGAAAAATTGTAGTTATGATTGATTTTATCATATCGTTAATGCATTTAAATTCTTATGATAACATTTTGTACACGAAATGTTCATTTTAGGACCTGGTTTCCTATATATGTAGATTTTTTATCAAACTATAATCAAAGGTAAGTGTAAAACAAGGCTCTCTTCTATAAAATAATCTAAGGATTATTTGCTTAAGACGGCAATGCTAATAAAAGTTTATATTTTCTGGGTGACCATATTTACAACATTTTGTTACTCGATCATACTAATGTCATCCAAATTTTAACCAATAATTTTGTGCATAAAGCAGTATCGAATAATGGGTATGATATTATTATAAAATTTGAGAACGTGTTGGGGCAGTTAATTAACTTCTAGTTATAGTTCGAGATAGAAACATAACAATTGCAGCTATGTTCATTTCGCAATTGATGACGTGGTCAATGCAACTTTGTTTAACGAGACCTCTATGTTATTTAACATCGAAGTTTTTGGTAATATTAGTAATGGACAAAGTTGTATCGATAATTCCTCACGTCTAGCTCCAATTGTAAGCGCATCACAATGAGACCGATTAATTTGATGAAAGTATGATTGATGGTAATATCGCGTATATTTTAACTCGCAGGATCTTCTTTATTAATCGAGATTAATTGCGAAAAGCTTTCAGGCAAAGGATCGAGAAAGCCGGAGGCCTAATGATAAATCGCCATCGTACACTCCGATGCTTGACATTTAGTTTACAATTATTATTGATAATGCCTCATGATGACTAACAGTTTTTTTCCTGCAAGCCTTTTTTGTTGCGAAAAGGAGTTGATCCTGCACACAACAGAGGTAAACAAAAGTTGGAATTGGATTCCACCTATGGGCAAAGATCAGTAATCGGTATGAGGACGACAATAAACCTTGGAAAACACTTCGAAATTGGGTTGTAAAATTTAAGGGACGTCTCGAGGAAATACCTCCGTTTCGGTTTTACGAAGACAAGAGGCGACTCGTAAAACAATAAGAGGCGAGTTTTAAATGAAATTTCTCCGTCGAAATGGGGAAAAATGAAAACGTTCTTCTGGAGTGACGAGAACACTTTCAATTCTTATCCAACGATAATCCGTTCAAAAGTAAAAACTTCGGTTATTTAATTGTTTATTTTTCCGTCGTTTTCCTGCGAACATTTTTCATCACTTTTGCCACCCAGGAATCGTATTAAAATTCTTCTCTCGGTCGCGTGGTTCGCAGCCTTTAAATCAAAACTTGCCACATGGAAAATGGAAAAGTCGCCCTCGCGCCGTTCGTAGAAGAAAAAGGCTGCCCTCATGATTTATTTCTTTCTCGTTGCCGATGCGACTTTTAAACTCATAATTCTGATTTTTCGGTCTACCCCGATGACTTACACGAATAATATAAAAGGTGGCGGTTATAAATTCCCACCCTGTAGAATCCATAATAATCCTTGAACTGTCATATCCGTCGTAATTTCCTTTTGTGGGCGTTTCGTGAACGGAGAGGAAATTGAAAAGTTCCATGGACTTGATGTGGCCCAATAAGCCCTAATTATAAGCAAAATTACATATTTACCAAATGGAATTTGTTTTTTAATTCTACGATGTCAACTTTGATATTAAAAACAAAAATCGAAAGTTAACAATGCACAGACGTACACTTTTAATTGAAAAGCTTTAGTTTAATAAAGCGGCAAATTTTTCATTGGCACGAAGCATAAAATCCAGACTGTCCTGGAATGCAATTTGCCAAACAGGTCCTGTTTTTTTTTGTTCGATGATAAATACTTTGAACGCTAAAATTAAAAAAAATAACAATGCGCACCAAAAAAGTATATCTGGCTCTTGATGTCAAACTTCCCTTAGTACATACATCTTTCGATTGAAACTCAATCGACTAACAACAAATTCAAATTTAGCTTTCTTGTCACTTGTTTTAAATCGAGTTTCTCCGATGTTCCACTAGGCAGATACCCCCATAGGCAGTGATATTTTTCCTTTACGTATAGACAATTTTTTGTATCTCATGAAAGTTTTTCTAAATATTTGTGTTCAATTGAGCGCATGGCAAGCAAAGAGCTCAATATATTTTTTGTTTGAACCTACTTTTAAATGCAAAAATACAACATCAACAGCAGGATGAAAAAATGTGGCGCTTTCGCCTTGTTACGTCTGACTCTCAATTTACGAAATACGTCGCTTTATTATCCCGTTAAACTGTTTAGAATCGAGCTGACGTTTTAATAAATTTTTTCTGGGGAAGCAAAATTAAATTTTAACAGAAGAAAAATCCAGGCAAAATCACGTCTGGCTTCTGTATTATTTACGTTCTATATTTGGAAAAATTCCCTCCGAGAAATTTTCTCGAAAACAAAACAGTTAATTGGGCGTAAAATGTGAAGATCTAATTTTAATGCCAAACCACAATTAATCGACAATTAATCTCTTTATTTATTCACTTACAGTCTAACACGACCTAATGTCTATAATCGAAAGCCCTAACAATTATGGCATACACTTTTCCCTAAATATTCCAATTAATATTTTCTTTGGCCACCTGAAGAACCTCTTCCGGGTTCCGTATAAGCGCCAATTGGGCGGGACATAAGTGGCGTTAAAATTCCTGGAGGATAGTTTCCAGGGGGATAACCGCTTCCGCTACTTGAGCTTCCATATCTGTGAGTTTCTGGATAAGACGTCGATCCGTAAACATTTGAAGACCCTGATGACTGAGGATAGTGACCAAGCAAAGGCTTATTTCCGGAAGAATATGACATGGAACTGCCTGGGTAATGACCGTTTCCATATGAAGAGGATGAGTGTTTATTCGAATTGGGTTCTTCCATACGTGGCTTCTTCGAAGATGACGGTTTGTAAGGCGAATTTCTGTCGCGTGATCTTCTGTTGTTGATTTTTGGGGCCGGGGGTGGACTACGAGTTGGTCTGGCCTCCATTCTGGATCTAAGTTAAGCTTTGTCATGGACAGGAGCTAAGAAAGAAGAGGAATTTCCTTACCGATGCATTTTCTCGCCTCGGTCGCGGTGAGGTGAACCCCTACCATGTCTTGTCAAACCTAAATCGTCGATTTTTCTTTGTAGGAATTCTCGCAATTTCCTGCATTCATCCAATTCTTTATTCAGCATCGCCCTATCATCTTGATACCTGACAAAAACATTTTATTACTCCCCTGACATCCATGTTTTGAAGATATTCAATTAGAAAGCAACATCAAAAATCTATCTTCTTCACAATGAAATTATCTTTCTCCAGGTATTCGTTTGCTTCCAGCAAGTGACCGGTTTGTTGTCGCTACAGCAGCTGCTACATACCTAATTTCGTCAATTTTCCTCTTCTTCTCCATTTGCTCCAGTTCCTGAGCGAATCTGCGTCGTTCCGATTTCAGTTGTCCTTCCAGGTTATCCAATTCCCGTCGCAAACTACTTTTTCTGTCTCGTTCCGCCTCCAAACGTCTGGTGGCCTCAGAGAGCCGCCTACGATTGTTTTGTAACTCGCTGGTCAACCTCTTCACGTCCAGCTTCAGGTCCTGGATGCGACGTAAATTGATTTGGTCTCTGCGTTGTAGACGATGAACCTTTTCTTTGTCGGTCTCTTCTTTTTCTTCTTTCGCCTCAGATTTCTTGGTTTCTTCACTTTTTTTTCCACTGGTTCCACTAGTCGTGGAAGTTTGTTGGCTGCCATCTAAAATAGCCGTTTGGTCTTACACAACAACAGAGATCCGGGTGAAGAGATTTCTTTTTTTTTAATTTATTGAAAAAATGTTTATAATTTACGCGATTGCTTGTCTCTGACCCATTTGTGTTAGGTCCCACGTTGAATCCGGGTTTAGGGTAAGATGACAATGTTGTCCAAAAGGATGCCAGTTGTTCTATGGGAGGATTGTTCCATTCCATTCAGACAAACAATTCCAAATGGGTCAGTCCACATACAGATCGATCGACCGAGAACACTACAAAACATATTTTACCTTTTTCCTTGGGCTGATCCTCGTTTTTGGCGTCGGAATTTCTGGTTGTCGTCCTGGTTTCTGTGCGACGAGATTCCTTTCCTCGCCTAGAAGATTCATTTGGGCGAATATCGGGCCTATTTAAAGACACCGAGATCCTTCTGCCACTCATTAATGTACCGTTAAGCTCTTTCACTGATTTCTGAGCCATTTCTGGAGATTCCAAGCAGAGATATCCGAAGAAACTTTTGCCATTGGTCATAACTTTGGCGCTATCCACTTTAAATTTCTCCGCGAAGATCTTCTTTAGATCGGCCGCCTTAGTATTCTTGGGTATGTTCGAAATCCACACATTTTTCTGTGCGTCCTTCTTCTTTCTTGCCACCTAAACGTTCACTTTATTGCAGGAAAAAATTCAGCGATAAGATATTTACCTCCATTTGAGACGATGGAGTTTTAACTGCATCTTCCTCATTGGTTTCGGCCGCTACTTCTGCTTCCTCTTCCGCTGACAAAATCAAGGTGCCTTGATTCGATTCGGAATCGCCATTGTTTTCCTCTTCTTCCATTTTGATTTGATCGTCAGGTTTTTTAAATGTTACATCACCTTTATCGTTTTTCTGATCGTCATTTGAAGCCGTTTGATGATTATTGGTTTCCTCAGGCTTCTCAGCCGCGTTGTTTTGTTCCACATTTTCCGCTCCCATTTTTATTTTTTAACTGAAAGAACACTGACTTTTGACTGATACGGCAAAGAGACGAATTTAGGGGAGTGGTAAAACTCTAACAAATGAATGAAAATAATCACTAAAAGAGCACAGTCCTAAAGTGAATTTTCTAATTAACAGGAAGAGTTAACTGGAAAGTTTTTTCTCTGGCTTGTTCTTCTCTTTTGCAAAGTTGGAGAGAATTAGTTTTTATGATGAAACAAGTTACCGGAGAAAAGGAAAACTAATTAATTTGTGTAAATTTTCCCTGTCGAAACTTACGGTTTTATTTCAGCATGTAAAGGACAAATCTATTCAGACCCTCGAACGAACGGGGACGACAAGAAAAAAATGCGAAAAGACAGTTGTTTAGGTAAGATAAATGACTTTGGAGAAAGATTCCTTCCTCGTGGCTGAATTGATTTGTTCTTTTCCCCGAATTTGAGGTGACAGAAACGTGTGTACGTGTGGGAGTCGAAACGGGAAGCAGACGAAAAGAGGGACCGTAAATATTCAAAAGTCCTCTCAGAGCCGCTTAATTTCGGTCCGTTGACATTCGCAAAACTCGGGAGTGGTACAAGTTTATTAATTAGTTTCACCTTTCATAGCTTTAATTTAACAAAAAAAGTCAATAACCTCGGGGAAAATTCGGTGAATAGGGTATGTGTATTTTTCACGCTGCTCAACGTCCTCTGGGGAACGATTAAAGGATTGATTTATGGCCCTCCAATAAAAGTCCACATTTAAAAGCCGCCTTCCACTGGGTTATGAAGCAATTAAGATGAACAACGTTCAAATGGGGAAATAAATAACGTTCAATAGTTCAAGAGGGAAAAAGGACCCTTTCCGCATTTTCCGTTTCAAGCAGTTAAGCGACGACGCACTCAAGAAAAAATTGCTATGGAAAATTCTCTTTCTCTCCTTTGGATAAATAACAGAAAATATCTCATTAACCCCCCTCCTATCTGTAAGTTGTGTGGGAAGGGAGCTTCGCGGGAGGTGAATTTGCATTTGAATATTAAATTTCATACAGTTTACCCTCCTGAAGATTCTTTTGTGAATAACGAAACGAGATGAGGCACGCGAAATTGTACAAGAAGGAATAGATGGCACAATGAAATATATTTTGGACGTACGTTAACCCTGAATTCAAATAATGGCATCACAAACATGAATTTTCACTTTCATTTTTGAAAACAAAAATTTGTAAGAAAACAAAGCAACCTCTGACTGGTGTAGTGAAATAAGACCACAGTCAATGAATGAAAAATCTTCGAAATACTATTTTCTTTAGTAACATAATTTATCTTTCCATCAAATGTTTTCCTTTTCAATGGATTATCATGAGTGATTTGATGTTCAGCTATACAATATTTCTAATAGAAAAATATGTACAGATGACGATACCATCAAACACTGCCAACACGCGTCTATTATAAGGTGAATTAAGTTTTAACATGAGTTCCGGGAAAGTTTTCCCACTCCCACCTAAATTTGGGGAAACAGGGGGGAAGTGAAAGGGCCACCCTACGGCGGTCGTAAAACCGACAATAATACCGTGAAAGAGAGAGAAGGGGGCAAGGAAAGGTCCTCCATAGACGTATTACGTTGTCATCTTTACGATCCACCTCGTATTTATTAAATTAAAATGGAAGCGGCAAAGTGAGTTTACGAACTTCACTGGATCCGGAGGGAAAGTTCTTCACTGTTTTCTTTGTTATGCAAAAAGAGGGATTTTCGTTTTCTTAAATCATCATACGCTTGATAACCGAACCAAAATTGTTGTTAATTTAAAAATTGAGCTTGTTGAATTTTTAAATTTTCCAAAAAGGGTTGTTCATGTAGGAAAAAGGCTAATTTTTTATGCACAAAGGCTTGGAGAATTACACGAAAAATAGAGGCTTGAACAAAGAGATTTTTTGATAAGGTAATCGAGTACGGTAAACACTCCTCAAAAAGGCTTGTTTGCTCTATAGTTTCACTTAAGAAAATTACTTTTTAACCTGAAAAGTACCGCTTTTTTTCCTCTGCATTATGCACGATTAGTTCTAATGGATAGGCGGGAACCATTAAATCACTCACAATCGTTATCAACAGACAAATCAGGATTCATTAAAGTAACGTCCCTTTTTTACACCGAAGATGGCGCAATTCGAAAATGAAATATGACTCGCTCGAATCGAATATTCCTGGAAATTTATTGTTTTTAATCAATTCGCCGACCAACCCCTTTCTTTCTGGAGGCGGTCCTGTCAATGCAAATCAAAATTCTACACGATCACTCATCTTGACGTCGATTAAACGAGTTTACATTCGTTTTTGTTTGTTATAAATCACATCCAATGTCACATTCAATAATTTCATGGTTCGTTGGTTTCGCGGCCAAACTAGCAGAAAAATTAAGAGGAAATCTCATTAGTAACTGGGGTGCCTAAATAAACAGAGTAAAATCTAGATTGGCTTTCTCGGCACCCTTTGATTGCTAGCGAAATCGCCCCACAGGAGACGGCGACCCCGTCCCCTAGGAAACGTTAAGCGGGCGTCGTCTAGCCGCCACCATAGACACTAATTAGGGTCCTTTGGGGCTTAATTTCGTCTTTTTTAGAAAAGAAAAATTAATGGTTTGCAGGCACTTTAACTTTCAAAACTTTGATAATTAATAATTGAGTCTTTTCAATAACGGACAAAAAGAAAAAATAGGCCTGTAATCGAAATGGATTTAGAAACCGTTCCATTCGATTATGTGAGTTCAAACCTATGTTCCACCACTTGTTTTATCTTTTGTCTCCCAAATTTTCCTGTTTCTCCCTTTCGATCTAACAAACAAAATAAAAGATAAAGGAAAAAGAGATCCGGTGCGGCGTACGGCGGCTCCCGCGGGAACGTCCCGAGTGGGATTCTTCAAAAAGGATTCCCTAAAAGACTGCCAAAGATGGAGAAAGAGAAACCCCGCAGTGATCGATGTTTCGTATCGAGAAGTAAGCCGAATTTTTAATCGGATAACGTTCATACGAACTGATACATTATATAAAATGGAGCTATGGTTGGACATAAGGACTTTAACAATGAATTGTTAATAAATTACAAAGTGTCTGATTCTTTATGAAAACATTAGCATTTTATAATAAGGTTTAAAAGGTAAACTAAGGATATTTATCTCTAATTATCATATACCCTGTATACACATGTACTAGTATATTTATCAATCCTTGTTAAAACTTAATTTTACAAAAACTTTAGACGACATTTGTTAAGATTACTATATTAGATAGAAAAGTACGCGAATTCATGGAAATTTTCAAGTTTATCTCGTATTTTTCGATTTAAAACGATAAAAATAGATCTATTAAACGACTGAACACATAACCTCACAAAGAGTAAAAGAAAATATTTTACCTGTACAAGTCGCTCAAGCACTAGAATTGTACACCGCCTTAATGGGAATTCATTACAATATGAGACCAAATTAATAATTGGATCGATATTGCTATGAAACAAGCTTTTTTGATGAAAAATTCCAACAAAGATTACTCTCTCCAAACAGTCAAACAATAAAATGTCATTCGTCAAACGTCAATCCGAAAACACGTCACTCGCGAAAATGCAGGCAACCAAACATTCACCAACAAAAATATTTTTAAATTTGATATATTTAATATTTATTACCGAGATTAAATTGATAAATCACAAAAATTGACTTTTAGATATTAAAATACTGTTTTAAAAATGAACAAGAATTGTTTAGAAAAATTAAGTAATCATAAAATTACATGAAATTTTTTTGGTTTTACGATATTGCCGTCGGATGGAAGCACTACAGCGCCGCGATGCTTTGCGTTTGAGGTTTAGGCGCGAACTGACTAACGTCGGTTGGAATAAGCGTCGGTTGGAAAGCGTACGCAAAAATTGACGTCGTTGTGGAAACGACGCCGACGCCAAGCCTAGAGTTTTTTTTTCAATACACGAAAAATCTTTTCAAGTAGTAAGTAAATTTTTATTAACAAATGAACAACAAAAACAAATGAATAAAATAACACATAAACATACAAGTAAAAAATTTATAAAAGTGAGTTAGTTTCTTTTGAACCACCCAGTCCAACGCTGTGCCTTAATAAACCGCTGATTCGAAATAAATTACGTTCTTCACAAGATTGCATAACAGTTTTTTCTGCAAAATTGGACTTTTGACAGTCAGCTCCATTTTTCAAAAGTGTTTCAACAATTTTCAAATTATTTTTCATACAAGCATAGTACAGTGGCGTATTTCCTCGATAATCTTGAGCGTCAATTCTGCAATTGCCACATTGTAACAAATCCTTGACAGTTTGAACACTCTGAGAAATGACAGCTAAATGTAAGGGAGTCTGTAACGTCTTATAAGTGCAAACATTTAGAGTAGCCCCACTATCTAAGAGTATTCTCAGTATTTCAGTCCTACCAAATTTAGCTGCTATGTGAAGTGCAGTGAAGCCTTCTTTATTGCACAGATTCACGTTAAATTTGTATGACGATTGACTTATTTCCGGTATCAATAAACCATCTTCTGAGCATTTCTTGCACACACATAAAGGATGACATTTCTTTTCTAGGGCAACTTGACGATTGTTACTGGAATCTGAGTATCCTAAATAGAAACAAGCCAATGGTAAGTCGTTATTTTCAATTACTTTGAATAGAAGTTCAAGTTTTTTGATTTCTGAACTAGTTCTTGGAGTAACTCCATAATAAATGTCCTTTCGTTGCAAATGAACTATAATTTCTGGGGTTTGATCTTTTTCTTCTGAAATTTCTTGCCGCAATTGATTGCTTTGCCTTGCAGCAAAATCAGAAAACAATGTCGAAACGTAAAAATTGGTTGAAAAAGCATACACAGTCATATTTCGATTATTTTTCAAACAAACTGAAGCTCCATTTTCCAAAAGAATCTTTATAATGTCAACATATCCCCATTTAGTTGCTAGAAACAAGGGACTCTCACCAGACACATTTTGCAAATTAATCTCAACCTGATCGGACGAGTATATCAATGCTTTAACGCAACTCACTTGACCCCAATCGCAAGCCAAGTGCAATGGTGTGTTCCGATTGTGATCCAAAGAGTTTACGTTGGCCCCATGGTCGATTAATAGTAATAATATGTCTTGAAGGTCCCTTTGGGCTGCATGATGCAATGCAGTTTTGCCGCATTCATCTTGTTGGTTAATATCAAAGTTTTCCTTTAAAAGAAACATGAGCAAATGATGATTTTTGTCCAATGTTGCTAATATTAGTAAATTGTGTTCTGGAGAATTGGCGATACTGTAAGGACCTTGCTTATGGAGTTGTTGACAGTTCGAACATGAACATAAAGGATGACAGGGCTTGGATATTTCTTCATTTGCAAGAGCAATTCTAAGTTCTTCTTTATCTCTTATATCCTTAATTTTAGAATAAGCATTTGTGACAATTGTACTATTTGGCTTCAAAGTGCTTGAAAAACAAACGAAATGGTTATTTTTAATGAAAGCTAAAGCCCCTTCCAAGTGTCCCATAAGGAAAGTACCCTCATTAGTTAAAGCTCTGCCATGAAATTCTTCAATAAACCTTAAGTTCGCCGTCCAATTGGGAATGTTCAACTTTAGAATTATATAAATTAAAAATTGTAGAAAGTCATCAGTCGTCAAATAGGGCTTTTTTTTGTTTTTCAAAGCCTTATAGCACACATTAAAACATTTTGAAAAACAATTTATCTTGTCTAGAACGGTGAAATAATTGTTCAAATGTGACAGTTCGAATTTTGCAATTGAAATTACTTCTTCAAACTCACTGGATATATTTAAGTCACTTAAAGTCACATCTGAAGAATTCCTAATAATTTTATTGATCACATTATCAGAATGATGATATAAAGTGTTAACTGACAACATTAGTTGCTTGCCAAGACAATACTGCACGTACACTTCAATGGCAAACTTGAGATTCTCCATATAACTAGGATTTGCACATTTAGTTTTTATTGGATTTATTTCGAAACATAACTGAAAGCATCCATCATATAAAGTGTCCAAATAATACTTCTGGGCCGGGAGAGGGTCATTTACACATAATTCCTTGTAATTTTTGCAGCATTTTTCACAATACGTTCGAATATCTTGAAGTACGTTGAATTCAAACAATTGTTCATATAAAAAGTCTACACAGTCTTGTACATTTGTTAAAACTACATTGTTACTCAAATATTGCTTTGGTCGTTGATGGACGAAGAGGACTGTATCTATACACCACACCATATATTTAGCACTCTGTCCTATATAATGGGTTTCTTCAAAGAGGACTGTAACCCCATTAAGCGCATCTACAGGCTTAATATAATTATTTTCCACTGTAACACCTTTCTTACTGAGAGTGCAATATGAAGATTCTAAATGTGGAATTAATACATGGTCAAAAATTACATCTAATGTAATATCCTCGCTATTAAGACTTCCCTTTTTTGGAACGCATACAATCCATTGTTCTTTAGCTGCTTTTTGTAAAACAATTTCATGACACTGTTTTAAAACTGTAAAAAACTCATTTTTGGACAGATCTTCATCGTACGAAGACCACATTTTCTCGGAAATTTAAATTGCAAACACTATATTTTAGTGGAATTCAGAGAATTTCAACTATTTTTGTAGAAACTAAGCCTTTTTCGAGGTTATGTTCATTTTATACAAATATTACTTCTGGTTACGCCTTGTACAATTTGAGTTACGTCATCTGTCATTTGTTATAAAATAGACATTAGGTATTTTCCAGCAACAATCCGCAACTATTTGGCGCCATGCTGATTGGTCTAAAACAGTTTGCAAAATGTTTAGGACCAATCAACATGGCGCTGACTGGTTGAGGATTGCTGCTGGAAAACACCTATTATATATTTATTTTATAGCGATTTCCACTGGCTGCACTTTTCGGTACTCAGTGTATCTCCATCCACCTCTGATACCTTCAGTAATAAAGGAAGGAAATACACTCAGTGCCAAAGAGTGCAACCAGTGGAAATCGCTATTAGTGTTAATTACACTAATTCCATATTGGAATTAATCGATTTTATTACTTAATACATTATATAAGAACTCATTGCTACTATTTTAAAAATTATTAAACGATATTACAATATACATATTAGTATTATANTGAGAAAAATCAAGAATTTAAAGTCAAAATGTTTTAAAAGAAAAAACTTTAACTGGAATTTTTCTTCTGAATTTTATAAAAATCAGGTGAATGTCATGAAAATTTTGAAATGATTGTAATTATTTAAGGTTAACAGAAATTATGGATAGCAGGTCTCAATTTATGATGCGAAATACGGTACAAATAAGGGCCCCAATAAAGATATCGAATATACAGAAGTCTTCCTTTATCCCCTCGGAGAGTCAGGAACAGTTTTTTGATAGAGACAATACGAACTCCACTCCAACACCATTACAAAAAGTAAATAGTTGGATGAAGAATTTGGAAAACAGATTTTGTTTAGATTTTGATGATTTAATTGAAAGTAAGTGTCTTAATGAGAACCCCGCTGGACGACTAGATAATAATGTAATAAGAGGTGAAGGTAAATGACTAGAATATATATGTTTTGCCCTTAAATGTAAAAGTTTTTTAGATGAAAAGTCCATTGGCAAATGGAGTACAAGCAGTAAAAGATTTGAAGTGACTCCTTCCGAGGGTAGTCCTGAGAACGAAAAGAAGAACGAGCTGTGCAGCTATTTACAATTGATGAAACCCACTGATAAGAAAGCTATTATGGATTTGCAAAATCGTAGATCAGCTAGAGTGAAGAACTTATCATTCAAAGACAAACAAAAATCAGACGAACCAGGCAAAAGTAATGGAGAGCAAACTAAAATGTTCAAATTTCCAATGCCCAGTGAAAAGTTGAATGCTATAAGTGATTTTGAAAATGCTATTTATATTCAGGAACTTAATGCACATAGCGTAGATACTAGTATGAGCCTTACTGAAAATCTACCTGTGGAAAGACCTGCGACTAGATCAAATCAGAAAACCGATGATACTCACAATAAGAAAGACAAGTCCTTAAAAAAGAAGAAAAAAAAGAAAAATTCAATAGTCTTTTTAAGATACGATTATTGAATAAGAAGAAAAAAAATTCTAAACCTGCGAAAAATAATAAAAAAAGACTCAATGTAAGTCAGTTGAAAATACAACGGTCGCCTACTAAACTTAATGAAAGATCTTCATATGAAGATCAATCAACAAGCATTGATAAATCAAAAATCCAATATTCGCTTTTAAATGAGGAGCAGCAATCATGTATTGAAAAACCTAATGATTTCCTCAATAGCAAACCTAAATATTTTGCTCAAATTATAAATGTAGAATCCCCGAAATGCCTTCAACTTGAACTACTACATAAAATTCATGAAGATGCCTTTGCCCAGCAAAATCAAACTATTCCATCCAAAGACCGAATACATCGTGGCTTCAGTGTTTCAACACCTTCCTTCAAATCATTTAAAAATGAAAAACATTTAATAACTGTTCCAAAAGAACATGGTCCAGTTGTAAAAGCTTTTTACGTTAACCATAACCTAGTGTTGTGTCAAAACTCTTTAGTATCTATTTGGACTCAGTCAGCTTTAGATCATGTGTTAGGTGTGATGCTATATTGTCATATCTTGTACAGATTAATAATTTTTCTTTTTAGGATCACATAACATGTGGATTAGCAGGGGAACGGTTAATAGAATGTTGATGCCAAGCAAAAATTGTACTTTCAAAGAATCCATTGATACGGTGACTGCAAGTGAAGTTGGAGTAAGCTATGTGGAATTATGGATAAAAGAGCATGAAAGTGATATTCGGGAAGCTCCAGTAGCCGATGTGTTTGCGGTAGTATATTTTTGGAGAAAGGGCCAGAATGGACTGGATAAGAAGGTGTTACAGTTGGAAAATATCAAAGGGTAAACGATTACAAACTAGAATGGATATTTATGTTGATTATCTGTTTTCTGAAGCTTTGCTGATGCAGTACAATTTTCTGTGTTCAAAACGACACCAAAAATAATAGTAAGCTGGTATTTAGACTCTACCGAGTTGGAAAAGAAAAAGACCTTCGTTCACTGTTACGAATTAGCTTCAAATTTCGAATTAATAAGTCATGTGAATAAATTTGAAGATGTAGAACACTTCGTTTCTTCCTTGCATAACATTGAAGGTAAACATATCGATGTCATTATCATTAATTTTATGAACTTTCATTAGGTAGCGACACTTTAATAATGGGATGTGGTGAGAATAAAATCACCCTTTGGGACGTTGATCGAGGCCGAGTAGTGGTTACAATTGAAATGTCAAAAATTCGTTTACCATTATCTACTTTGTGGGTGTATTGCCATATGGTTTGAATTTATTGAAAACTACTGTGATTGTTTCAGTCCCAATAGTATTCCTTTTCTAGGGTTACTTGTTTGTATTGCAACAGTGTGTGGACAGAGAATTGCGTTTGATTGCTATAAATGGCATGAATCATTCATGGACGAAATTGGCCAGTTATGTTTCACCAGAAGAGTATGACAGGTAACTGTTTTTCCTTATTTTTTTATCGTTTGGAATAATTTTATTTTATATATATAGCCTGCGTGGTGCGTGTGTAGAAGAAGGAATAGTATGGGCATCATATAATAAAGGAATTATATGCTGGAACGCTTCTACAGCCGAAGTTGTATTGAAAACTGAACAACTTGAGTCCGGATACATATCAAATAAATATATCGTTAATGTGCAGGACGAACAAGTCTACTTGAGACGGGCTTTGATGCATTTGTTGTTTGATATTTGTTAAAATGTTTTCAAATTAATTGCTTGACATTCATTGTAATTTGTTCAAATAGTGCATTTAGATTAGCCCAAAGGTTTGTACAAATGTTAATATTTATAATAAATTTTTTTTTTAATTTCTATTACGTCATCAAACGTGAATGACTTTTAGATTATTAATTTTTAAGGTAAATTACAGTACCGGATGATTCCACTCATAAAAGATCTCACAAGAATTGCAAGTTAAAATTAGAAATCAACAACTTTTGACTTTTGTAGGAACCTTCGTAAACCAGATGACAATTGAAGCCCTTTTTTAGTCCTCTTACAAGATCGATTAGACTCCTGTTTTTCGTAATGATACATCTTTAGCTTGCTTTTGGACAAATACAGTTTTATTTCACCAACACAAAAACTTACAAAATAAAAACAAAACATACTTAAACTTACAACAAAAACACTTAATTTTTTACTTAGCCTAGGGTTCTTTTTTTTCAAGCTAATCTAAAGTTTTGGCCAAAATATGAGGTCGCACCACTTACCCCCTCCCGGGAAAATTGAATCAATATGGATTCGCATCCCGTATAGGGCTTCCATTTCTACAATTCTCCAGTCTATTAAACATTTAAATCTAAAAAAATCTCATACCTTAGCCAATATTTTCTTAACTTACATCCTAGCCTAAATCTAGAAATTTTCATTTTTTTTATCTTCTTAACCTAGAGGGAAAAAGTCTACTTTACTACGTCTAAGTACTAAGTCTAAGCTCTAAAAGCTAAGAAATCTAATGCTAAAAAGTACGAGCTTCAAAAGCGACATACTTTGTGTTCCATTTCTTTATCATAGGTAGTCGTGGTTAACAACACTTACTTGTTTATTATTGAAAACAAAAACAAGTGAGCGTTGTTAAAGTAATCTATAGTCAAAATTGTCCATTACGTACAATGGACGTCACTTACACAGTTGCATTCTAGATACTACTAGTAGAAGTGACGTAAATTGCACTAGAGCGAGAAAATATCAGAAAAATGTTCCTCGCCTGGTTAATCTTACATTAATACATGCAATCATCAATTTTTTTTCGCAATTTTCTGATACTCTCCGAATTCGCACGTCATTCATGGCGGGAAGTGACACGTACGGCACTTCACATTGCAAAAACGATCACGAAAAACCGAGATTTTCTTTACGCGTTAATGCAACTTGAAGAGGAGGAAAAATCTCGCGATCGATCGTGTGGAAAAAACGTCGCGTTTAAAAAAAATATATATTGCAATATTTTCATTTTTTTTTTCATCCCTGTCAATGGACTCTTTGTGAAAAGGCACAATTTTAAATCAGTAGTAATACCTTAGCGAGTCTGATCTCTACGTAAACAATAATCAGACGTAATCAATAATTATCGATTTTCCTTTTTATCTAAGAAAAAAGAAAATGGAATATCGATAACCGTAGATCGATAAGCCGACAACCCCGTTTGACTGAAAGAAAATAAAAAATACCTAAAAATCACAGCTTGCCAACGTTGCCAGCTTACCGATTACCGGTATAACAATGAACAGGGGAATGACGACACGATTTTTTTGTTTAAAGGAAATTAAAAAATGACAATTATTTTTTTGTGTATGTGTGTGTTTGTGTGTGTGGGGAGGGGAGGACCTCGCGGGTCGGGAGACAGAGAAAGAGAGAACAACAACTACCTTTTAAGATCTTGGTCGAAAAATAAAATTGCTAATTTTATCTAAAATCTATGGCCGCATGACATTTGGCGACCAATGGGAAGTCCAATACAAGAATGGTGGGCGGGAGTGGAGGAGAGGATAAAGCGATGTGTTTTGTTTCAATATGGCCTCTCAAACTCCCTATCCCACTTAAATTAATCCGTTGAACCGTTCACGATTACTTCATGTCCTATTACTGAACACGTGAAGTAAAGATGAAAAGATCAAACTTACATGTACACATACAGGGTTCCTCTTCGTATTTTTCACCACACTAGATCAGTTGCTACACAAAAAAATAACAAATATATTAGTGCTATTCCAGTTAGAAATTCATTTTTAACTTTGTCAAAATATACAGGGTGATACATTTAAAATTAATATTCTACACAATTGTATTAATGTTGCCGTTTGTCATAGGTATAAACTGTCAAAATATTGAAATATCCAGTGGTGTTGTAAAATACCGGGAAAAACCCTCGCACACCTACGTCATAGTAATTATTTCTCGAATCTAGGAACATACTGTATCAAAAATATGTACTTTACATTTTCAGTCCGTTTGTTTTTTTCAATGTGAATACATTTAAAAAAAAAGGTATGGCGTTTTTGGGAGACGTTTCCAAATCTACATACAATTATGTACAACGAGCGCCTCCACTAGCAATTGTGAGTTCGCCGTTGGCTTAAAAAGATTCTCCCAACCTACAAATATTTACAAATTTTCACACCTTTTTATTTGCCATCGATCGTTGCCGCGCCAATAATTAACAAACCGTCAAATCTCCAATGAAAATCTCGAATTGCTACAGTATAACAATAATAATTCGATATTAATATTGTTATACCATGGCAATTCGATTATTTCAAACCAATATATTATAATATATTGGTTTGAAATAATTATTAATGGATATCCATTCATCCATTCATTATCAGAAATGAATGGCGTTCCTCATAAAAATCTATCTAAGAATCTCACTTTGGGCATTTCGCATGAAGATATCGGAGATTTTCTTCTTTCCCATGTCTGTTACAAAACATTTTTTTTTTAATTTTGTAACAAACGCGGGACCACATCCAAAACGCAATATTTCTTGAAGGAAATATCGCGTTTTGGATGTGGTGTGGTAGGATATTGTGTTTTGGATTGTGTGAATTGAAATTTCCCCAAACCAAAAAAACAATGGCACCATAAAACAAAGAAAAAAATAAAACAAACGAATCAATTGAAGTTATAAAAAATGCAATTTTGTTACGGTCACGTGAATCGTTTGTTTTTTTCTTTTTTTTACTTTTTGGGGCGGCGGCTGGTAGGTTACATATGGATCTTCTGGACTAGCTGCATTACTCGTATGTTCCGAGTCCACTGGTACGGCGTGAACGATCTGATAGGCCCCGTAATAATTCTAGAATAAAAAAAAAAAAATGCTAAAAAATGTGTTTTTACAGCCACTAAATTTAGTAAGTCATTAATGGGATTGAAAAATGATTTGATTCGTTTGGTAAACAATTTTCGGAAATTTTATTTGCAAAAAATATGTTATGGTTGTTAGCATATTTGCTGTGAGATAAATCTTTGGAATATTAACTATTAGAAAATGCGCTTAGAGTATGGCCGAACATCTAGAACCTAGAGATTTAGATTTGCTGATTTTTTAAATATTTCCAAATATAACAACCGATATTTTAAAGTATTAATTTTATTATACATCTTTAATTCATGGATATAAAGCTTGGTGGCACTGTACAATGTATTAAAACATAAGGGACGTTGACATTATGCTTGTTGGCTGGTACTAGTCCCTTTTTGCCAGTTGATAAGAATAGTATAAACACATACTTAATAAGCTAGTACTAGTCTCATGCGTATTTTACTAGCGCTGAAAAATTTCGAAATGTCACCTTTATTTAAATCCACAAACTTTGTAGTGTCATTTTCACACTATTTTGGAATTTCGGCCATTTTAATTGTTCCCTAGCAATAAAATGGACATTTCGAAACTTTTCAGCTTCGGTAAACTACCCATGAGACTAGTACTAGCTTTCTATCAACTAACAAGAAGGAATTAGTACCAAACAACAAGCATAATGTCAACGCCCCTATACACTGCCCCACTAGTAGATGTACCTATCATAATGAATAATTTATAGATAGAACAAATTGGCTGGTCATAAATGCGCACAATTAATGTGACGTCAAAGTATCTTCTTTAAGATTAGAAATGGTCTAAATCACGCTAGAAAATTCAAATAAGACTCCAGAAAAACCGTTCACATAAACATTCTATATTTCGATTCCATCGTTTTCAAAGAAAAACATTAACTTTTACATATTTAAATTTTTCATAAAAAAAGTCATTTTCCAAAAATATTTAAAAAAAAATTGAATTTAAGTGAAACATGAGCAACTTTTTTGCAAGAAAAGGAATAATTATTTTTGAAAAAAATCCACCTTATTTGGGTGACTTGACATTCATTGATCACTTTGACATTTCTTTACACTGTTGCCGTATCCGTCAATTATAGCTTTGTTTACAAAATAATGTTCCATTATAAGCGCTATCCAGTAGCCAAGTGACCGCGGCGGGATATTTATTTGGTCATGTTTTTTTAAATGAGCGTGCTACTAACAAAATCTGTTTCTACCATGAACATAAAAGTATGAAGCAAAGATCCGATAAAATTCGTTTCAGCTTAAAAAAAATTATAAAAAATGATTTGAAAGCGACAAAAATGAAAATACAAATATGTACAAAAATATGTATAAATGAACGGGTGAGTGGAAGAATTATAAGAATCCAGAAATGAGGGAAAAAATTCCAATGTATACATCAAGAAATTATAGGCATACTTAATTACAACGTGTTAATGTGTCCATCAAATACACTATTCTAGGCCAGTAAATTGACAACGCAAAAATAATTAAATAATAATAATGATAATTAAATAATTAATTTTTTTTTATTTTTTCAAAAATAGCAAACCTGGAATCTTATCCTTTTTCCACATATCTGTTCAAATATGAATGTCATAAACACCTTTATTTGGAATTAATTTCTGTCAAAAGTATATGTTAGCGGCGTCACAACTTTTTCAACTTTATTGACAGCATTGTCCGGTGATTTTTTTAAAAAAAGGGAAAAAGACACTCACAACATCAAAGAAACATACAACAGATTCAAAAGATTTATTTAATTGAAATATATTGACATTTTAAAATGACGTCAAACTAATTTAAAAAAAGAAGTACATATCTGTAAGTTATCACGGATTTAATAAACGCAAAATTTCGGAAGAAAATGACAATGTTGATAATTTACCTGGGGCGATAAGTAAGAACCGGAGGCCTGCAGTTGCATGGCATTCATTTGGGCAGTCAATTGAGGAAGGACGTTCGCATAAGACATTGGGGTTTCTCCAGCGGGCAAAATGACGGGATACGCTCGTGGAGTTTGTCCATCGCGGGCAGTCACATGACTCTGCAACCCATAAGCGTCGTCTACTGGCTGCATCGGCGTCTGCATCATGTAGGGCGGTAACCATTGGTGTGCTCCATAACCCGAAAACTAAAATACTCATATAATATTTACTTTCTAACGAACATTTAATTAACTACCTGACTCATTGGATGTCTAAAATTGTAGGCTGGCACCATGTGCTGCCCAGCAACACCATTGGAGGCGGCTAGGGCATCAGGAGCATACGCCATTGTCGCCATACTATCGCCTGAATCGCGCCATTTCATTGAATTCTCATTGTTCTGTAATAAAAATATAGAGGTTACTTCGATTTTTTCGACCGGGCTTATTTAAATTTTGAAACCCTTTCAGTAAAATACACTTACTTTGTTATATAGATTTTTCTTTTTGTTTCCGCCATCGGCAAATTTGACCAACAGTACTTCCTTGGAGCCGGTCAACATTTTGTTATTAAAAGTCTGAATAATCTGTTCGCATTTCTCCTTTGACTCCATCCGAGCGAATCCGACACCTTTGGAGATGCCCTGCGCGTCCCTAAGTATCCTAGTAGAAATCACCTGTCCATATTTGGCGAGCAACGAATCGAGATCGGCCTCTTTGAAGTTTTGAGGCAAATTCGCGATATACAGATTCGTTGGATCTTGCTCCTGTTGCTAAAAATCGTAAACGTGCTTTCAGATGTAGTGATAATCACTTAACTGGTGATAGGATCATTATCATTATAGGTTAATTAATTTTGAAGCAAACCATTGATGGAAATGAAAAATAATAGGGGCGGTTTCCTTTAATTGGAAAACAGATATTTTTCATATTCCACAAGGTTCGGATTCAATCGAGTCGGCTCAATTAAAGTACGTTATTAGTAAAAAAAAAAATAATAAACAATTTCAAATGTTAGTCATCAGAGGGTGCCACAATCCAATCAAATCTCTGTACAAAATTAGATGCATCCTCAATAATTATTATATCTCACTTGATTTTTGTACAGCATGCATTATGCGCCTTAAATTCGTTTTCAAAGTGTTAATAATAACTCGTTTACACGGCCCTTGGCTTTTAAATTTGCCCATGTTGCCAAACTGAACGAAAAAAAATGAGAAGATACGTGCCACATACAAATATTTCTCTCAATTAATTAACACAGTGGTCCGTTTCGGCGTATATTTGTCTTGTTATAGATCCCTAGGCCAATAATAAGTTGTTCATGCACCTATGCCATAGCACATTACAGTCTATACTACAGTTTTTTTATTCATTATTTATTCCCTTTAAAATCGCTCAATTAGTTTAAAAGTTTTTTGTTATCTGGCTAACCTTATCACAGTTAAAAAGATGTTTTTTTTTAATTTTAATTACAAGAAAAAAAATAAAATTAGATTCTTACGAATGAATTGGTCATGCGTCCTTTACTAATGTTTTTTTTATATATAAAGGCCCTTTTCTACTTTTCCTGTGACAAAGTTTAGTTTCATTTTTTTAAAGCTAATTATTACTTGCATGCAAACGTACAGTGGCTGTTCTACGTTGATTGTACCAAATACCCACTTTGGCCATTTGGGCCTGAATATTACGCGCCGTCAAAGCCTTTACTGCTCCCTCTGCAGCTACGGGGCTGTCGAAGTCTACGAATCCATAACCTGAAAATTACATTCAACATTAGTGAGGTTTTATGCAATGGTGTGTCATTTCCATAAAAGACTTACCTTTACATTTGTTAGTATTCTTATCCAGTATAGCTTTCGTTGAAATTATTGTGCCATACCTGAAAGACAAGCAAAATTTTATTGAATATTTCAATATTTACTTATTTTTATTTAAAAAAATTGATGTAAGCAATCAGTTATACAAACAAACTCTACTGGAAACATTCAATATTTTCGTATGTCTATGATTGAAACTAAAAAGACACTAACTTGGAAATGTAAGAAATATAATTGATACAGGTAAAAATTTTCAATACATCAGAACGGAAAACGAAGTTGAACTTACTGTTGGCACATATTCACCAGATCCTTGTCAGTGGTCGTTGGATTGAGACCGCGAATATACAAATTCGTTTTGCTCAATTGCTCAGAACCATGACTCTGAGCCGATCCATTGGACGGCGCATTACTGACTTGATTTTGCGCTTGCTGCTGTTGTTGCATGTTGCCGCCACCTTGGCCACCCCCGCTCGAGGCGGACTGCGAATTGCCACCAGCCGTCGACTGGCTACCGCCACCACCTCCCGTATGGCTGCTGGAGCTGCTAGCGTTCGATGGCGAGGTCGCTGTGGGCACCCTCTGATTGCCGTACTAATAATGACAGAAAAATAATTATTTAACGAGTCATTTCAAAAACCAATAAAATAAAATAAACATACAGAGACAGTAGGAATAATTTTAAAGATAACACATTGTTTAATTTCATTGTTGTTTCAGATAAGGATGAAATTGATAAGAATCGATTTTATCAATACCAGTGATAAACTATTTGACCATACTAACCGAATTACTATTGTTATAATTGGCAGCAGCACTACTGTAAGAGTTATGCTGCTGTTGTTGCTGCTGAGCCTGGAGCTGTTGGCCAGCTGAAGGAGCGACCGGAGTCGATTGAGTTTGGGCGGCAGCCGTGGTGTATCTTTGATAGGAAGCCTGAAAGGTCGCCCCCACTGCTGCAGGCTGATGTCCCGCCCCCCACTGGCGATAGCCCCCCGGCGTCTGATGCTGGGTGGCCATGGGGGCACCTAAGGCGCACCCCTTTATCGGTGGTGCTGCTCCCGCTGCCACTCCACCGGCGCCTGGAAACTGATGGTGCTGAGCCCCTCCTACGGCTCCTTGCTGATGATAATGCGTGTTTTGCGGTATATATTGGTGTTGCTGTGGTACCGTATTATACTATGAAAAAAAAAGAAAATTTAATGAGAATTCCAAAGACTAGAGTAAACGAGAAAATGTCATTGCTCAAGCTGGAGTTTACGTCAGCTGAGCGACAATTTCGCCATTCATGATGAAAAAAAATAGCGATTTTAACAGGCTCCCGGATGTGAATCGAAAGGAGAGACACATCGTGAAAGTAATCAAAGAACATTACATTGTTTCAGCCAATAATAAAGTGTGTCATACTCGTTCCGAGAAACACAATCGTCTATATACAGAGCGATTAAAAAAAACTTTTTTTATTCATTTCATCGTATTCAAGTGTGCGCTATTGTCAGACTGCGTTTTTTTCTTGAAAACAAATGCGTGCTGTTCATTACACGTAACGTAAAATCCGTCCTAGTGACGTGCTGACGATACCGTTAAATAAAGGCGCTCGTACACGCAGAACACGATACTATTCCGAATTCCATTCAAGCGCAGATCATGATACAAACCACGAAGGTGAAAGAAGAAGAAGAAGAAGAAGAAGAAGAAGGAGATAAGAAAGAAAAGTGGTAAAGGTGGCCATACGAAATAGTAAAAGTGGAGCAAGATCGGATCCGGAGGAGGTGGAGGACGAGGAGCCACCGCGTGAAAGAGGAACAAGTGACTGTCGCTAATTTAAATACGATCCGCATCGTCAAGCAGACGAACAGTGACCTTGGAAGGTCGACGGCCGTTAAGTAGGCGCTGCTCGGGGCCGCCTAGATTTTAATTTAAACTCGCTATATACATTTGATTGCCAGAAACGTCATCATTGTTGCCAATTTTATCATCCGATGACAGTTTCAAAATAAACGTCATACGGTAGCTCTGACGTTTTTATACAGTGATCATTTTGTACTTTTTTAAAAACCTTTTCTCTTTTTCCCCAAGGGTTTTGTCAAAAAATTCAAATAAAAAAATTCATTTTAATCATCAATTGAAACTTCAAAAAGGTACGCCGCTGATATGTCATTATTCCTACTATGCCTACTACGATCTTTGCGCTAAAATGAAGTAAGCAGGCAGCAGCGACCTCGAATGGCCCAGATTCTCGGGCGATGAAGAGGAAAAGCATTCGACATGATAATGATGATGATAATGATGGTGTATAGAAAGAATTCTCTTTTATTTTGTTTTCGTTAAACGCTAAAATTTACTTGCGACAATCCATAACTAGGAAAAGTGTGATGATGATGATCGAAACACGTCAAAATGGCCGTCCTAATTAATTGCTAGAAATGAGAAATGATTAAAAATGGAATAACGGCGATGCCCGATCATCATCATCATCATCATCATCATTTGCACTCAGTTTTAATTAATGCTGTAATAATAATAACACGGAAGTAATGCACACTAAGAAAAAAAAATGGAACATCATTGCTGCTAATGGGTAGTAAGGTAGATTTGCAGCAGTGTTAAAGACCAGACATTTTTTCATATATTTCACCTTTGCGTTGTTATAGACACCTGCGAAGTTACCTACATATGATTCAACAATAAACAACTCACTATTTACCATCTATCAAGCCGGCTGTGTACGGCCTGTTGACGTCACCCCCAGATTCCAGGAGAAAACAATTGATATTTTCTCATAAATTTAGCAGCAAATGGACGAGGAAATTGCTACATATCAGTAACTTAAAAAATACGGGTCGCTTAATTTCTGTTTATTTTTTCTCCATTTAACAGTGACTCAGATTTTCTATGACATTTATTTACTATTACAATATGACCCCTATATTACTATTAAGAAAAATACGATATAAAAATTGACTGAGCGCGGGTCATTTACATGAGAAAACAACATTCGTTCCGTTTACTTTCAATCCAGTAGGCGCTGATCATAATGATGACGGCTCGGCCTCCTCAGGAATCATTTGTTTCGTCTGGACAATGATTGCAACGTAAGCAAACCAAAATTACTACATCTTCACAAAGCAGATCAAATTGTCTTTGCTCAGTATTACTGTGTGAATGAACTTTCTACTCATGCTTGAACATGAATGAAAATTATTTCGGAAGCAGCGCGATAATCAAAGGCGTCTTATTTTTTTTCTACTTTTTATTTTCGGCAGGGGCCTCGTTCTAAAAGTTCAACGGCCGCGACGAAATGTCTACGGCCGGGACACGAGCGAGCGAGCGTGCGTACGGGCGCGATTTTCTTCTTTTTTTGCCGAAATTTCAATGTCATTGTTAAATATAGGAGGAGGCCGTGCCCCGATAGATATTTTCAGTGTGCGTCAATTGTTTTTGGGGAAAGATAATGATTCCCGGAACCATTAATAGCTAAAGACATTTTAAAATGACCTATTAACTACTAATTTAGAAGGGCAGGTAAAGCCGATAAGACCCGTTATTGGAGTTTGCTCATTCAAATTGTTGAAGTACCAACACCCATTTGCCTACGTGATTAGTCATAATTATTTTTCGCTTTTATCACGTAGACTAAGTTAATTCGAACAATACCGCATCGAGGTTCCGAATAAGTGCGTAAATATTCCGAGAAATGGTAAATGACAAAAATAAACGAACGTCGCAAAATCCCCAGCAGTTTTTTAGAAAAACAAAGTAGTGAATACGTGCAACATTTCATTTATTTTATCGTGACGATCCTTTTTTCTAATCAAAAAATGTAACGACCACCATTTTATCGTAATAAACAGCATCAATTGATCGATCATTCAACTCACCTTAAATTAAATCGTAGTCCCACAAACACATGACAAAAGCCCAAATGGCATTATGTATTTTGATTTTGATTAAAATGAATAAAAAAGGAACAAATGTGTTAAAAAAACAAAAAAGAGAGAAAAACAATCGAGCAAACGAGGACGAGTAGACTTAAAAATAATTGTCACAAAAACAAAAACACATCGAAAACAGAGAGCACATACACTGCTGCTACACATGCATATGTCACATGATCGCGCGATAATCACGGTAGGCAGGAGGCGAGCAGGAAATTCCCGGTGTAAAGATCGGTGCGAAAAAAAGAAGAAAAAAGACGATCGAGGAATAATAAATCGCACCTTCGGAAGACAAACCTACTACCGTGCAGCCGAACCGGACTGTTAAAATGAACTGACTGACTGATGATCTTGGTCGAGTGTGGCGGCCATTGCGGAAAGGTTAGAGAATATGCCGGCAACGTTGCCGAGTCGCCGAAAATTTCCATCTTATAAAGGGTGGAGCATTAAATAAGTCTAGAAGTTTTTTTTTAACAAAGTTATGAAAATAAAATTTTTTGGATGATTTTGCTACAAATAGATTTTTTATTTGATTTAATAGGAAAAATTTGCCGATTTGTCTTGATCTATCGATCGAACGAACGGTTCAAAGAAGTGGAAGAATGTCCGGTATGCGATTACAGTAAGTGACACAGATGCCGGCCGAGGTTGTCGGCCATTATTATTATTAATTTTCTTCTTTCTTAAGGTATTTTCACGATTTTTCTATGTTTTATGTACGTATCTCAACCAAATTTCATAATCAAAATTGAGAATTTTCCTTTTTTAAGCGTTTGAATTAAGTCTTCCAGTGAAGCAAAAGCCTTATCAAAGATTGAAAATTATTTGAAATGGAAGTAACATATAGGAATTTATGTCTATTATCATTCGAGTTTATCGAACAAAAGAACATCGGAAGTTGGTAACTATATATTAAAAGTAACAGTTTGAAAACATGACAAAAGTTGTTTTTGATTGTTTCATTTTTGATATCTCTGAATTTATCTTAGATATTATACAGGGTGTAAATTAAGTATATGTAATAACATTAAGAAATACATTTTATCTGAATTTCCAACCATATTAGCGTAAAACCGCTACGGTTTTTTGAGATATGTAGAATGAACACTCAAATTTTAAATGTTATTTTGTTTCTTCTTGATTGGTTTATTACTTCCGATTTATGTAGGAACACATATACTATGAGTTAGTTGAACATTTTTTTTAGAATCTTCTAACGTGTCACATAAAATTTTCACTCGTTTATTTCCGTAACGGTTGTTTCTAGGAACATTTAAGAAAAATACTTTTTTTTAAATAAAATTAAATATACATACTACAATGAGTCTATTTATTCAAAAATTACTTATTGTGGCTAGAAAAAAATAATAACCATGTAAAACATGATAAAATACTACATGTGACGTTGTCTGTGAGTGGACAATAAAATAAAGCCATAATATATATAGAGTGTTTCAAAAATATTGGTCGCTACTTCAGGGACGTATTCTATAAATTAATATAAAAGTTTAAATACTTTTATTTTATATATTTATATATATAATATATGTACATATATGTATATGTATATAAATAATTTATAAGTATAAAAATATACCTACATTATATATTTTTATACTCACAAATGAGACCTTTTTTTTAGGATCCAATTTTATGGCTACCTACCAAATTTCAACACTTTCTGACTTCCCGTTCACCAATTAGGGTCAAAAAACCATTTTACCGGCGTCATCTTTAAATCATTGTAACGTTCTTAAAAAACGATTTATAAAAAAAAAAGTATTTAAACTTTTATATTAATTTATAGCATACGCCCCTGAAGTAACGGCCCGTATTTTTGAAACATATAACATTATTCTACAATAAATTATTACGTTTTGAAAATAAAATTTGGGAATACCTCAATAAAATTTTTATTTAATTTAAAAAATAATATTTTAATTAATGTAGGTAGTTCTTTCTGAAATTTTTTATAACATGCATCAAACAATTATTTTTTAGTAATATTTACGGTATAATAAAACAGATCGTTCTGCTCTCTATTCCTAACTTATTGTTAATATTTTTCTATCCTAGTTGAGTGTAATAAAATTTGAAAGAATAACTTTAAAAATATCCTATACAGAAATTTACAACCCCGTTATGACTGCAATCGCCAATTTTGACATTTATATATATATACATACCCTTTTTGGAAATTCAATTTTCAATAAAACCTTCCAATACAAATACAAGAAGAAAGGGAATGTTAAGTGCTTGAAACTATAAATCCCTTTTGTCTGTTTTATCTATTTTTGCATTGTAAAAATTTCGGTTTCCTGTGCATACTATTAAAGCTATGCGGGTGTGACTGACAAAGGGTGGCAATAAATCCTTCTTTTGACGGCAAAATTTATTTTAATCTTCAATTCTAAGTATAGTAATTGCTTGCATTTAAAATAAAGACATAGAAGTTCAGGTAAAAGTTTTCTATAGAGTGCCGACCCACCATAAACCGCCAACCGTGTCATTGCTTATTGTCGAAATTTTACATGAAACACTAAACAGAGATATAATAAATAGTCGTTCTTTCCGTGAAATGAAAAATTTCCATTTTGGCTAAAACTTGACATATTTTTGAAAAATGACGTAAAAAATAACTTATTGAATTGGAATATTCATAATTAAATGAAAAGCGATTTACAAAAGACATATTATCCCTAAAAATATATTAATCTTTTGCCGTAAAAAGTCATTAAAATTCGATTTTTTTAAATTTCTTTCTTTTTTGAAGTGATTACAAATTAGAAAGCCTACTCCATGGAACTAATACAAGACATTATCATATTCTTCTTTGTTGTATCATGGAAATTTTATATTGAATTAAAAAAGAAATAAACTTTGTAAGAATCAACTCCCCTGTTTCTATTTTTGATATTTGTTATGTTTTTATAGTATATTACATATCGAGGTTCGTAAGTGACTCTTTATGATATCGAGTGCGATCACCTATGTTGCCGTGAACAGTCAGCTACAAACCGAGATATATGTATAATATACTATAAAGACAAGGCAGATGTCAAAGGTAACAGTAAAGAGCTGATTCTCATAAAACTTTCATAAAACCTGCATCGTCAGTTCCACTTGTTTTTTTTTAATATTTATTAATAAAAATATACAAAATAAAATAAAAATAAAAAATAATAAAACGGGTCGTGAAATTTTGAAAACTAATTCCTTTGAGTTTAATGCTTGATTTTTACCACAGAGCTGAATGCTTAAAAAGGATTATATAAATATTTACTATATGTTTATTTAATTTTGTCAACAAATACCAAGTGTAGGGCGTTTTCAGCTGAAATATTTTTAATTTATTTGCCTCAAAAACTTTGTTTCTATTGGTATTTAACGTGTTTCCTTTTAAAAATCCAACGAACTTCGTATTTTTGGATTTCGAGTTTGACAACCACATAATACCTACCTAAAGTTGACTCACATTTTAAGTTTATTTCTCTCTCATAAATTAATACGTTTATAAAGGTCGTTTTTTATTTCACTCAGATAGGTTAATAACTAGTCAAATTCCAGAACGAAACAAATTTTAGGGCATTCATTTTTTTTTAAGAGCTACCCACTTTACATGTCTCATAAGTTAAACTTACGATGAAAGGTCTTATGAGAAAATACTTTAAAGGTATTTTTTTAAATGAATGAACCTGGAGTCTTCGAGTAAATAGATAGTCTGTCAAAAAACTGACAGTTCAAAAGCTATTCTAGATAAATTGCTAACTTCCAGGTCGGCTAGTTTAAACTATCTATCCATATTTTGTCTCATTATCTATTTGTCGGTAGAAAAGAATGTTTTAAAAGAAATAAGATTACAACGGGTACTACTAAAATTCTAATTGCGACCAACTTAAGAAGACTAATCATTTAGGGATGATGCCCAAAACCTGCACTTGGTTAATGGACTTCTTCTCGGATCCAAGAATCGGATATTTGCGTGCGGTGTATGAAATTTACCATGTGCAAGTTCGGAAAAACTCAATATATGACCATATGTACATACAAAGTATTGACGCTTGCAAATAAGACATCATATCTAGATTTATATCAAAGGGGCATTCAATTATTTTCCTATAAAAACTTGCTATCAATTAAACCCAAATTTTTCAAGAACTTTTTATCAAAAAAATATGATTCTCTAGAAATATTTCAAAATTAGAATATAATTGATGCACAAACAAGTTTTTTTAGAGAAAAATCTAGAGTTTACTACAATATCCATTGGATATCCTGTATAGATATACAGTATGTACCATATCCAGATATATTTTAAACATCGATTGAATATATATGTATAGATTGCAGTGATTTTTATTCAAGATGTCCATTCAAAAAAGTTATTCCAGTAGATATATTTACTGGATATCTACAGATCCAGTAGATATATCTGTAAAGAGAAACTTCCTATGAAAATCATAATTTCTGCCATTTGTAAAACCCAATGGATATCCATAAAGAAAAATAATTTAATATTCAGTACACTCAAAAAATGATTTTGATTAAAACGATAAATGAAAACTTACCTCAATGGCCATACAGTTCCAATGATATCGAAAAAAATGGGAACTCATATTCACAGAAATAAACACAACTTATCAGGACACCTCAAAAATGAAATAAATCGAAAGTACTGTCCAATCAATAGTCACATAAAATCGGAAAACAGCCCCCACCTATAGAGTTATTTTTCAACCAATCACAATGTGATACGGTATATTAAAATAACTAGGTGAGGTGGAAGCTCAGAAAAAGTACTACCAAGGAATGAATAGGGATAGTTGGGGTATTTCATTTTTCCCCTAAAAAAATTTATTCCAAAATTAACCATTCTTCTATAATATGAACATGTGCCGTCAACTTGACTTGGTTAATTTCATAATTAAAAATGGTAGTTTTTTTTTATGCGGAAACACTTCACGCATGATGGGATTCTTTTTTAGAGTTTGTGTCCATATCGATATTAATTTTCTAAAAGGTCGTATCCCACAAAATTTGTCGAAGTGACTTTTTCCAAAAAAGTGAGTTGTAATTAAAATTGAAATTATTTTAAACTTTTTATTTTGATTATTTATCCGTATAATTGAACATTAAAAAGAAATACTGGTCTATTTTTCTCTAATCGTGGTAATGAAAAGTTTTTATCGTCTCCTAAAAAATTTTTCAAATATGGAATACGACCTTTTAGAAAATTGGTATGGATATACTTAAATTTATGTCAATGCGTAAAACTGTCAATTGGATAAATTTTACCTGTTCAGTTCAGTAATCATGTTAAAAGGAATAAATAATTGATGGTCAAAGCAAAGCATAGTATGCGTACTCCAAGGTGTGCTATATGGGGGGTACGCAGGTAAATGGGGTACATGCTTTTGTTCATATAAATAAAGGTACTTGGATTAAGAGGTTTTTCAAAGGGGACAAAATTAATTTCATTCAATTATTAGTTTTAGTCAGTTCACGGTAGAAGAAGATTTCACACAGTAGAAGTACGTCAATTGAATTTATCCAAAAACTATGGCCACACAGATGTTCGCTCGTTATCACTTCGGTACTGGATTAAACTTATAATAAGGACCCCGTTTTGTAGACAACGTCGCAATTGGTGGATACGGCAACTATGTAAAGGAACGTCAAAGTGATCAATGTCAACGCCCACAAATAAGAAGATCGATTTGTGTTAAAAATTATATTCGATATTTTTCCTACAAAAAAATTGTTTATACAAATTTTAGTTAAAATTTGAATGACAAATTTGGTCTTAATTGAAATATAATTTATAAGGATATGCTGAAATGTCATTTTTGACAAAAATGGATCTTTTTATTTGGGGGCGTCAAAACAATCGATCATTTTATATTGAAATCATCACTACTGAGTCCCTATATCTTTTATATTAAACAGTTATCTACAGAGTTCTTCTGGCGACTTGTTTCTACCTAAATCTTCTTCTACGGTGGTGAGAGGATACATGCCCTTGGGGATATAATAAAAAGAAGTTCATTTATTTGTTGACCAATAGTTTAAAGCACATTTTAAATTTGTCCATTTATTATTTTCACAAAAGAGAAAAAGGAAGCAATTGTTTACACGGTGTCCCATGATGTATCTGCCATAGCTTCAGGGCTTGTTGTCAAACCAAGTTAAAAACATTTAGTGAACAGATGTACATTTTAAACTGAATCGTAACCGAACTACAAGCATTTGAAGCTTTTAAAAATGTATTATTTCAGCAGGTGTAAAAATTATTGTTGCTTTCACTATTATTGAAAAATCAGGGTGGCTGTGATTTGTTATTATTTATTGTTTGTTCAGATAGTCAATCTCATTTAATTTAATTTTGTATTTCATCTGCAGTGTTCAGTAAAAATAATTAAAGTAATTTTCAACATTGTGTTCATTTATTATTTGGAAATTTTGAGCAGTTAATTTAGCCTTTTTTGATAATTAGTTGTTACTTGATTGTTAATTAGATTTTATCTGATATTTATTCAGATTTAAAATTATCATTCCTCTTAAAACAAACAATAAATAATCACAAGTCCCAGTCTCCCCAGTTTTTCAATTATTGTGAAATTAATAATTATTCTTATACCTCCACTATATAGTAAAACTTGAAATGCTTATGGTTCGATTACGATTGAGTTGAAGATACATGCTGACTAGATGTTTCCGATTTGAGATTGATTTAATAATACACCCTTAAACTATGGCAGATTCATAATAGACCACCCTGTATATTTGCCGTATTGTACTGTTATTTCGTCACGCGCCCCGGCCATCCACGATTTATTCTCTCGATTATCACGTGTTACTTGACCCAATATGCATAAATACATAACCATTGGATCGCGCAAATTCCTATAATTTCGTCTGCTAATTTTTTATTTTATTCCTGATTTACCAACTGATTTTCGTAATTTTATCGTCCAACGACGTCTTGACTGTCATTAATTCACAGTCGAGGTCACTGCCTGTGTGAACATATGTAGATATCAGCACTTATTACCTACCTAAAACAAAAAGAAAAACAACTTGTTTTGTTAATATCAAATGCAAGTTGAAAAAAAAGTTCTGGAAGAGACGTTTTGCAGAGATAAAAATTTCAGTAAACTCAACAATTAATATTTAAAAAATCCAAGCGCAATATTCATTCAAATTGACGTTACCCTACGGACGCATCGCAGGAATCTAGTTTTCAAAGTCTACTTTAGAAAATTAAACCAGGAGACATTGATTCAAATATTCAGTAAAGTTTGACGATTTTTGCTAAAGTAAAAGCCATCTTGATTATGAACAATGCACATTTCCTATACGTGATGTCAGGTGTATGGAAGAGAATTTCATTTTCCATTCGGATGTGCGCGTCTGCTTGATGTCCGTGGACTTGGCAGCGATTCTAATTTGTTTTAGCTCTCGATTAATAAATATTTTCCTTAACCCGTCGACCTTCGCCTTACAAGAAACTATGTATTTTAAAAATATGTATGTGTATGTGTATCAATATGTATTCATAATTTAACCGTAAATCCCCCATGTTATATGACGAATTAGGGATTTGTATTGCATATTTTGATAGAAGTATGACAAAAAAGAATCTGACCTACCGTTACTTTATTATAATTATTAATCTTATTTCTAGTCGAGGAGGAAGAGCCGCTACTGTTGTCCATTCGAACCGCCATATTTATTTTAGAAAAATATGTTGTTTCCTTTTTCTTAATAATGAATTATTATCACAGATTGAGTAAAGCAAATCGAAAATATATGTAAGTCAGGGTGTGTCTTCTGCCAATGTCGTAGCCACCTCCGCTGCCGCCACCATCATCATCGTTTCTCCCATCATCGGCTGGCGCACTCCCCCATCTTCTCCAATCCAATGGAGAACAAATTAAACGTCATTTTTCGTCGGTCGCGTTTCGGACAACTTCTTCGCGTCGATCACCTCTCAGGCCCGTAGAGTAATTTCTTAGCTTCGCGTCCGCGACACAAATTTTCGGGATTTCATTCGCCGCCACTCCCCTCGCTAAATCGGCCGCCGGACACCATTTTTGTTAATGGCCGACTACTGGTGCTGCTGTTGCCGCCGCCGCATGGATTGAGTTTAACCGCGACCGCAAGGGGGCGTCTCGAACGACGCCACGCGCCGATGCTGATGACGACGCCGCGTCGCGTCTCCATGGCAAGGTTGATGATCGGGAGGCGAGACGATAAAGAAGAATTAGTAGTGGCGGAGGAGGGTAATTGTTTGTGACTGACATTACTGACAGATCGTTTCTAGCACTATGATGAACGTAAATTGAAAAATAAGAATTTTGTGTTTGTTTTTGACAGCTGGCGGATTGGCTTAACAAATATAGAACTTAAAAATACTTAAAACGAGATGAAACTGATGATATCAGTTTTAACAATTTATGGAAAATATTGTCACAACGACTTTTGACAGCTTCCTAAGATGCTTGATCACTGTTATTTTAAATTATCTAGTGTGTGCAATATGTCCGGTACATGCGAATTCAAGAGCGCCAATATGTTTGTTTAGCTAAGGCAGAAAAGCGTCGCTTTAATTCAGCGGTCGATCTAAAGCGATAATTGGAATTATTGCTATTTATTGACAGAGAAGGTTCTCGGTATGGCGTTTGCGATGACTAGGTATAAAGTCGTTTTTTGAATGTTGTCCGTTATGCCATCAATCATTGTTGGCATATGTCATCAGTCGACGTACAGTTGTATTCAAAAAAAACTCATACACCGATTAGAGAGAGAAGTTTGACAATCATATTTGGGTAAAACTGGCTTATTTAGCAGCAGATGTCATAGGTTATCAAAAATGACAAAGCATTGTCA